>JADDOH010012291.1:0-43601 GCA_016648135.1 Agrypnia vestita
AAAACCAAGGTTTGGCGCTTAACCTACGCGTTGGGCTTGAGTCGCGACGCTAACGAAAGGGAGCAATAAAAAAATTCTAAAAATCCACAATTATACTATAATCATTATTTTTTTAAACGAAAATTTGTTAGATCATTTTTATCATCGCCACGAGTCTGTCTGCAATGTTTTAGCTCTATTAGATCACGGGAAAAAGACAGACAAGCAAGCAAGCAGACGCTACGAGTTAAAAGAAAGGGAGTAAAAACAAATTAAACGGCCGGAAACGGACCTTGAACCCCGGGCCAGCAAACCTGAAACGGCAACGATAGCGATGTTGTCATTGCCGAGCCTGCACTACCCATCAAAAATACATTTTACACATAGGAATTAGTAAAGACGTGAACCATTTCATGTTCCGCCCAATCGCTGGCAGGGGAAATATAAAAAAAATGTTAAAATAATTTGATAAAAGTCGTTATTACTATTCGGCTATAAATAATTAAATACTTATTCTTTAGCAATCGGCAAGTAAAAGTACTGTCATTTTTGACGAGTTAAAGCTAGTAAAAACTCAAATTGGCCACAATGTTTGTAACGATACTAAGTACTTGATATCGTATGAACTTACAAATAAAAACCAAAATAAATATACATTAACTAAAATATATTACTTGTCCACGATTTGGTACCACTTATGGTACCCATACGTTCGCCACGTTTAAAAATTTGCTACGAGGTTTTAAATTTTGAAACAATTAGTCAATTTAAATGATCGTAACAGATGTAGTAATGCTTTAGTAAATAAGTCGTACCTATTTTATTACAAGAATACGTTATTACTTAAGAGATTCTATTTGGAAAAAAATTAGAAAAATACGCCTAGTGTAAAAAAACACGTCTTGTCAACTAAGCTATTAATAATGCATGATTAAATACTTAAACTGGAGTGTAAAATGGTCTAAGATACACGCGAGGGGACATTCTTCCGCTTTGACCCATTCTTCTCTCCTTAAGAACTAGTTAAGTTCATCTCTGTGCAAATTTCGTACTCTTTGGCATATACCAAATTAAAGTGTGTGATCGTTCACGTGTATTCAACTAATTGATAGTAAAATTGTTGACTTTTATATTGTCTCCTAATATATTAAACCTTCAAACTATCCGTCTTACCTCCTCTCATATAATACCTACTTTACAATTGACATGGACCCCATCATGATGCAAAAAGGCTTCCTGGTGGGGCTTTATAATACACATATAAAAATATTTATTTTGTATAAAAGACAATAATTTAATAATTTCGCACATTTTTCCCGCACCGTCACTGCGCTGTATTCGGCCATCGGGCCCCAAAGGGAAAGATTACGCGCTTGATTCCATGTAATTATATTGACCTAATGGTCCTATGGTTCTTGGGGTGAGCAGTTATCACAGGTTATCAAATTTATTCCAAACACCACAACACGTAAGTAAAACACCTGTCCTTACTCTGCAATATACACTGGACAATGGTAAGTGACTAACGAGGATCTATTCATAATATACTAATATTGGGGTCCACGAATATAAATAAAACGTACGAAGGCTAAAATTGTAACTAAAATCACTCTCATCTGTGTATATTTAATACTTTTCAAGATTTCTTCGAAAAAATTTGATAGATGTGGTGTGTTCAGTCGTGGGTGGAATTGGATATAATTGAATTGTGTAAAGTGATCACTTAAGCCAGCCGTATGATAGATTGTAATCCCTATAAACTATACCTACTTTATCATGTAAATAGCTTTCTCTTAATGAGACATCTATAACATATCTTGTTTAAAATATTAAAAATACGGAAAAGATAATTGTTTTAAATTACTATCATTTAAATGTGCACATTTATAAATGTTGAATTTAAAATAAAGAGATGTCACCCATTCAAAAATTTATTATTATATATTATATTACACAAAATATATAACAACTGCACATAGAAACTCGTAAAAATATAGGAGGTTTAATGTTTTAACAATTTAAATACTCGTACACACATACATACAAAATTAGGTACCTACTAGTATAAATCTCAAATAGCCTACCACTAAGTTTTATTTTATTTAAAAAATACAGCAGAAAGGCCCAGTACAGTTATAACTACTGTTGCAAGAATCAGGTAGATTTTGACAGTGTTTGAGTATTTATTAATTGTGTTTTGATGCAAGCTATTTTAAAAGTTATTTAGATAATAAACGCCGAATTATCGGCACTGAAACTGAAAAATTTAATTTGCTTTTATATATTTTCTCAAAGATTAATTTCGTTTTTTGAAAAGGCACCATTTTGAAAATCAGGCTATCTAAAAAATTTAACCAAGATATTTATCAGGTTGATTTTTTAGAATTTTTTTTTCATTTGTAAACATTATTTTTATTATAATTTTTTCGTTAAAATTATGAATTTTTCTGTTTTACAATGTCTCAACATTTAAGTGTTTATTACACACCTTGTCTCTTACGGAAATATGTAAACTATCAAAAACATTTAATATATAAAATAATTATTTTAATGTATATACTAGCAATACAGTAACAAGAAACAAAAAAGTTATCAAAATTCAAAAAATGGCTGCCCTTACTTCTCCACCAGGTGATGCGGGAATAATAAAAAGGAAACAAAAGTTAGGAATCCCAACAATTAGAATAGCCCTTTCCAATCAGAATTACGCCCTAAACGATGATTTGAATAATAAATTGATCGATGTTCCATAAATTAGTCTTGTTTATTGATAATAAATCTTCGTCAAGTCTGAATTAATTTTTGTACAGGTTTAAATAAAAAAGGACCTCCCAAAAGGTTTGTCTGCGGGAATAACCCTCGGCCGTGAAGAATAAGGGTGGAGGGCTAATGTTATTCATTTCAGGTATAGCGCGTATCTAATGACGAATCTAGAATTATAGACGTTCGTCGAAACTGTGATTTTTTGTTCAATCGCCACTCAAACATGTGTGAGACACCGAATATTTAATATTATTGCAGTTCTGATACTGAGCATTTTTCAATAGTATGATAGACACAGGTGAATGAAATTAAGATATTTATTTGAGAAAAATAATAAATCGTATATTAACCATACTGATTGTTTTTAAACGACTGGTTTCGGTACCAAACTGTACTTTCGTCAGGACGGACGCACATAAATATAAATAAAGGGGCCTTAGGTTAGATAATTTATAAATGTTTAAAGTAAAAAGTATCGCAACACCAAATCAAATACAATTAACCGACAGTAAATTTAAGGAATAATCCATTATTTAATACAATTTTGACATTATTATGTTATTGTATATTTACTCTGTATTCTACATATTTTATCTTTATTATCTTATGCTTACTTTTACTTACTCTCATTTTATATTATAAGGTAATTAGTACAACATCAAATTACTGTAATAGGGTTTGTAACCGTTGAAATAAATAAATAAATAAATAAACAATATATTCCACATTTCAATGATTCACTTTCGAACACCATCCCCCTCTTCCACCACAAATGAGGCCACCCCTACCTAAAACTTAATTCTTTTACAAATTTAATTTAAAGAATTCAAATTAATAATGATACCCAATATATTAAGATAATTTCATTTTTTTATATGAATACACTTAAAATGAATCGTATTTTCAATAAAATTTCAATTTTCAGATCTTGATTGAATCGACGTTAAAATGAAAATCTAAATACCGATGAGAAAAAGCAAAAAATGATTATTTAATTCAATAAGGATATTAGTGCTTAAGTAAATTTTTGAAATCTTAATATTGTAAAGCGGAAAATATTTTTGTGCGAACTACCAAAAATTTCCGCAAACAGCTTTGGCGTTGTGAGGTTTATACATCCTCTATCTAGAAATTCTAGGTGAAGCTTTGAAATATTCAATAAACTTTCAAAAATAAGACGTCATGTTATTTGTTTCATACTGTTCAGCAAAGAAAAAGCTTTTGAAATCTAGAGTTTTTAAAGAATACAAAGAGATTCCTAGTTAGGTTACAATATATCAATGTGATTTTTTCAACCTAAGTATTTTGTGATATATCTCGTCACAGTAATTGGGTCTCGCGATCCGTTGCAGCGTTAAAAGTTAAAATAAATAATAATAAACAAAATTTATTTCAAATTGTTGAGACCAGTTTTTTTTCTGTATTATATTATATTATTTCGACTCAGTCTTGCAAACCTTAATTTTCTCGGCATATATCAATAAAATATAATTCAATTTAAAATTATTCACAAATAAATCAAAATCTCTGGCGTAACAAGGAAACACGATTAGTAGGAAAAAACCGAAAAGATTTGTTCACTTATATTACGTCACTTGTGACGTAGTGACAGATTTTTAATAGCCGGAGCGAAAATTTTAAATCGATATAATTTCGATAAAATGCTTCTAAAACATGGAAACAAGACTAGTAGGAAAAAACCAAAAAGATTTGTTCACTTATATTATTTGAAACAAAAACGTCACTTGTGACGTAGTGACCGATTTTTAATAGCCGGAGCGAAAATTTTAAATTGATATATTTTCCATAAAATGCTTCTAAAACATGGACACATATTTTTTAAAGATCAATCATCAATTTTAAGAATGTCACTATTTGCCATAAAATTATTTTCAAACACGACACTCTGTTTTCGTCACTAGCACAGTGGCGGTTATTATTTCTGTACCCTTCAGCGTAAAAGAAAGTCTTATAATGCCGTGCGTCGTCCACCGAGCAGCACTTTGTGCAAGTTAATAAAGCTGGCACTGATTGGTGGGGACGTCGTAAGCCTTGAATTGGCCGACATTTGGACACGAAGTCGAGGGATTAAGATGCCCGCAGCCGTGGTATTAAATCAACACCATCTCAAAGACGATTTCGACCTCCCAACTGGAGTATCTACCGCTCAGGGTCGGAGAAATTAAAATTATTATATTGACACGTGTCGTGGCCGCGGGAGGAATTGCTTAAAACGCTGGAATTTAATAAAGGATTTATTAATTACTGATTAATTAATTAATCGATCGTACAAAGTCACTTAACACTATTTGAATTAGCGCTTTTATTTAAATTAATCTCTTTCGTAAATTTATCACTCGTAAATAGACACTTCAAATCGCTTTAACACTTTATTCACTATTCACTAGAACATTCCATCCAATTTCCGCACGTATTATTTCGCTTCGGTTTATTTCGCTACGTAAGAACTTTCCAGAGTACTCGCTGTGGAATTGCCGCTCACTTGGCCATCCTGGCCTTCGCAACTCGCGGCTACCTTCACTTCCGTGCCACTGTCAAGCGCACCAAAAATAACAACCACACTTACTCACGTATGCGGTCCTATTTATTTTGGCAAATGCTAATATCGAAACCTCCAGACGTTTCCAGTGTTAACGAGAACGCCCTAGTGGCTTCCAGGCTTTTATAGATGTTTCTCTTGATGCTTCCTGTAAGGCGTAGATTATGCTAGGCCATTCTGGAATCTTCGTTAGTGTTGTGATCATTTCAAACAACGTCGTAGCGTGTAGGAAATAGAGGATTCAGATAAATTCGATGTTCCACTTTGAATACAATGTATTAATTTGTAACAATAGGGTTCATCCGACAATATTAAGACGGGATATGGATAGCTTGACATTTTGATACTCACGTGGTAGCTTAATTGTAAGAGGGCGCGTCCCTATCTCTATATCCATTCACAATCTCATGCGGTCTGTGTCTTTCATTCATTACGACAGACGTTCATCCAGATACATTACAATTATGTTATATCTACTTGAGTTTAATTATATTTTGTATTTTACTACTCGACATTCGAGAGTATCAGAATTATTCATCGACAAATGTGTGAAATATCAAACTGAATTCATTGAAATATATATTTTTTGATGGATTAGGTGGAAATACAAATAATTAATTAATTACGCACTGAGAAAAAAAAATCAGTAACGTCAAACGTAAAAATAAGAAACCTGATTTTTTAAATATCTTTAACGGGGCAGTACTATACACTCAAAATAATCATTTCCAGATGCTTTTCGGAGGTCATTTTTTCCGCCAGACGGTTCGAAGCCCTATAAATAATGTCATTTACGTTATATAACAAATTTGAATTTTGTATATTTTATTCAGGCCACTATTTAACAATTTTACCCGATGTCTTATATTTTAACGTTTGACTTACACGTGTTTTTGTACCTGTGTTACCTGTTACCTGCCAAAATCCCCCGAACTCAAATGTCATAATATCCAAACCTTGTCTCCAAAAAAAAAATCAGGTTTGATACTATATAGTAAGTCTGGCGGTCGCTGGCTCTTACTCTATTAAGGTTTAACCCATCACTACTTTAAATTACTTATTTTTAGAGCAAGGAAATTTGTACCCCATTCAACAAATGCGTATCTCACTCTAGCTAGCAACGAGCCCTTTGCTGGCTAGCTATTCATGTGTGTTTTATCACTAAAATTATTTCGTATTTACATCCAACTATACGGCCCTATTACGAAACGCATCATCGGCTATTGTCGGGAACAGAGAATGCGGGCCTGCGGTACTGTATTGGATCCAAGTGTATCGAATAATATTTACGACAAAAATACTTAAAAAGCGGCTACAAAAAAGTTCCGAGAAACCGGCGGCTCGTTTGTTTGAGGCCGTGTGGTGTACAGTGAATCGGTGTACTGCGCAGGGCCCTCAAAGGGAAACCTCGGGATTCTCGAGTTACGCTTGTGAGCAGCGGCCCGGGGTTTTATACCCCACAAACATCTTTACGACAACATTAAAAGAACAATATATTTATGTAAATGGTTACAGCTAATGAGTACGCTTAGATTTCTCAACCGTGCCGAGTTCTCCAGCGAGAGCGAAACCAGCGTCTCTATCTCAGAATTTAGTAGTTTTCTAGATCTAAGATAAAATTAAGAGATATAATATATTTTATTTTTTTATTGATCATATTTTATTGAAAAAATTGCATTTAATTTATACAATATAAATACCGACATTTAAATTAATTGAATTACATATTACAGTGTAGAGAAAGACTGTTATTATAACAGGAATTAAATTATAGACGAACACAAACCCTTAAAAGTAAACCATTGTAATACATAATTGTTTAAACATTAAAATTATTACATAATTAAGTGTTCTAAGTAGTAGAAGTGAAAAAAAATACAGTATTGGTTAGTCTAACCTACATCAAGGCTGATGTCGGCGTTATCGGGCCGCCGTGGCTAATCAAACTTTTCTAATGATTCCAATTTGAAAAAACCAATAAAATTTCTTAAAATCCGAAATTATACCATAATTATTATTTTTTTAACGAAAATTTGATAGATCTTCTTGATCGTCGCCACGAGTCTACTTGCCAAGTTTCAGCTCGATTGGATTACGGGAAAAGGGTTAAAAATTGATCCAAAATTTTTTCGTCAAGCAAGCAGATAATATAAAGGGAGTAAAAAAGTAACCCATAAAAACCAAGTTTGTACAATATTCCCTTTCTCATTTTCTGGATTCAAAAATCGATCCAAAGTTTTTTTTTATGGCAAGCCGGCAAGCAAGCAAGCAGACGGCCCGAGTTAATATAAAGGGAGCAAAAATGAGAACATTTTTATAAATAGTTTATTTTTAAATTACTCGTATGTATTTATACAGGTTCAAATTTTTAATGTTTTTTATATACAAGTTGTATGGATATTTTAACGCACATGGTAGACGCGAAAAAGATCAATTTTTAACCCTTTTCCCGTGATCCAATCGAGCTGAAATTTTGCAAGCAGACTTGTGGCGGCGATCAAGAAATCTTTCAAATTTTCGTTAAAAAAAATTAATAAATTTTTGGATTTTTCAATTTTTTAATGGTTTTTTCAAATTTACGTTAAAAAAAATTAATAAATTTTTGGATTTTTCAAATTTTTAATGGTTTTTTCATACAACTTACTAAGTTGTATGAAAAAAGCTTCTGGTAGACACGGAACCTGATGATAGTATAATTTTGGATTTTTGTAAATTTTTTATTACTCCCTTTCGTAGCGTCGCTCGACCGAAGCCCAACGCGTAGGTTAAGCGCCAAACTAGTTTCTAATAGTAAATGAGAAAGGGAGTATAATAAAAACTTGGTTTTTATGGATTACTTTTTTATTAAATCAAAAGTTTTTTTATAACGAGAAATATGATTTGAAATTGAAAATATATCAAACATTTTTATTTGATATCTTTTTTTAAGTAGGAGATGTTTAATGAACAAAAAATTGTCTATTGGGACGATATATGTATTCTTTTTTTTTTCTTATGCCATAAATACCAGCTGACCAAATTACGCTCTTAAGAGCCTAAAAATTCTGATACCCTATATTTGACTCTTGATAACAGTATATTTTCTTTTTTTTTAGTTTGGAGTTTTTTGTCCAGAGTTTCTTATGAAAATCAAAATATTTTTTAAACTTAACGAAAATCGTAATAGTAGGTAGTTTTTAATTTATATTTTCGTAAATAATTTTGCTTGAAGTATTTTAAAGCAAACATGAGTTGCGAATTTTGATGGAATCACGACTCCGTTCTTGTGCGGCATTTCGTCTTGTGGTAAATTTGCTGTCGCCTATAAGCAGAACGAAAGGATTCGATTTTTTCCTGTCTTATGATTGAATAATCACTTTTAAGATAAGCATCAAACCCTGAGATAAAATTGAGATATTAAACCATTTCTGGAGCCTCGTAAATTATATCGTTCATACTTACCTTTACATGACTTATATTCTCTATGTTAGTATAATCAGAACAATGCCACAATTAATCTGTCTGTTTGATACATTCGCATACAATAAGAAATATCGTTTTAAAATTATGATGATGATAAAAACACGAAAATATCAATCTACCTGTTTTAATCCATAGCTAAAAGAAAAAAAGTGGTAGACTACTAAACCATAATATTTATCCAATTTAACCATTTATTAGAAAAAAGCTGGATCAATGTCTTCAATTAAATGTTTCCAAAATTCTCAACATGTGTTACCGTAGTTAAACTAAGATACACGTATACCGTAGAAAACAAAGATACATATCACAATATTGAAATGTACTCTAAGGGAAAACCACACCTCAATCCCCGAGGTTTCACTGTTTTAAGGTATCTCCCAACAGATAATTAGTAGCTCCAGAGAATTTGCGATTTCATAGCACTGCATGCTACGGATCCGGGATCATCTTTTTGATTTCGCTATTATTGAGATGTTTGATTGTGGATAGACTCCGATAAGCTCAACGTTAAGATTATATCAACTTGCTTTGTATTATTTTATGACCCACTTTATTTCCTCCCTGAGTGAAAAACGAATTGCTGTCGCCATTTGCTGAATTTTCATCATATTCTGTGTGTAGTTTTCTGGGATATTCTGCCATGTATTATCAGACCTCTTGCAGGTCTTATTGCAGGGCTCACTCAAGATTCTGAACGGGAAGACCACCAAAAATATGAAGAGATAGCTGGATATAGTTTTCTGTAGCACAAATCAGAAGATCTACTTAAAGAAAAATAAGAAATAGAAGAAGATTTTATGGGCCATGCTCATTGATAACTCCTAGACACATTTTCCAACGGATAGTTTTCGTACAATTTTGAGAAATTTATCCTTGCAATGCAGCAAGCGCGTGCATTGAGAAGTTTGAGCATGACTTTTACGTAAACATGCATTTTGGAAAAAAAATTAAATTATATATTTACCTGAAATAATATTTAAAAAATGAATAGATACTATGATAATAATCGTGATAGGAATATTACGAGATGTATGTATTTCGATTATTTTTTTCAAAATATATGTTTACGTAAAAGTCATGTCTCAATATTCCTAATTCATGCCCCTGCAATGTGTCCTTCAGAGCTTATTTTCAATTTTCATACGAGATGATTATTCTAATGTTTTTTTAATCTAATTTAGAGTAGTGATAGTGAGGTGGTCATGACGCTCGCCTAGTAAACTGGTGGTTGGCGGTTTGAACCCTATTCCAGGACACCAGCAAGTTGGTCCTATTCTCATAGTACAATCGTTTATCTAATTTTGAGAAGAGTAAAAATATTGATGCGATACGAATACCGTGTTCACATCTTTATTTTAAAACAAAAATGTAATTCTGTCACCAATTTACTGCATTTTTGACTTACTTACGAGACTTCCATAGTAACGTGTGAACTTTGAAATAATGCCTAGTCGCTAGACCAAACAAGCACGTCATGAATTGTCTAAAAATTGATACACAATAGCAAAGACATGAATTACATTTTTTTGAGTAATTCGATTTATATAACAGATAAAAATGTGTACCGTCAGCATTATTACAATGGAGAATTCAGAAATAGCAATAAAGAAACGTGAACACAGCTGAACTGTTGAAAGAATTTTGACATGCTATCAAATCAACTGTCAATGTCAAAGTATAAATAAATATCCCAATGTTCTGTAATGTCAAGGATTGTTTTAAAGATTGAAGGTTAAAATTAAAAAAATTTTATCGTATCAGATGTATATGATAACTAATAACCTACCTATACAGGGTGTCCCGTATCTCGATGTCAAGCTGAAATCGGGTGATAGGCCAAGTCATAATAGTTATCAGAAAAATATTTTAAAAAATCCAAGTTATGTGTTCTAAAAATTATAAGCATAAAAAAAATCAAAAAAATCTACACACTGTGACGGTCTTTTCACTCTTGTTGCTACAAATCTTTATTTCTCTTCATTTTTTTATTATTATGTAATCCTGAATAATGCTTCTGTAAACTTTTGCCCAAAATTCAAAGCCAACTGCTCCAGCTTGGAAGAAAATGTCACTTTTTGACCAAACCAAGTATTCAAAATCAATACTTTGCCCAGTTTTAACTGTTTTTTTAATTTTTTAAAATATTTTTCAATCTGATTAATTCTATTAATTATGCTAAGATCAGCTTTACATTCATTCCTAATATCTTCATTCTCTACTCTATCATTCACAGTTGTAATAACTATGTGAATAATAGGCCTGTACCTATGTATTAAAAATATTTGCGAAAGCTCATATGGGTGTTGATTAATAAATAAAAAAAATGGTCCTTTATTGCGTGGCCCCTAAAAGAAATGGGGCTCATAGGCTAGTGCCAACGTTATTTATTTGGTAATTCAGAACTGATATACGTGCACCTTTGACTCCGTTTGCACCAAAAATATCCACTTCCAAGGCACATGGAAACGTGTATTTTCTAGAAGAGATAAAATATGTTTATACGAAATAGTGTTGTTAATCCTAAGGATGTCTGGATGTCAGGTGGTCTCCGCTTGTGACATTTTTACGATCCGTAATATATTATCGGATATCCAAGGCGTGAAATATCACAGTAAATATTAATTTAACGATTAAACTAATGGCGTTTTATGAGAGCGCTCGATTCCCGTCTAACGTCTCGTAAAAATATGAGAACTTCATGCCTTACCTGAACTCACTATTACAGAAATGCCTCATCTACGTTTGCCACTATATTCATTTGTAATGCCAATAGGGACATAAACATTTAACGTTTTAGCAAACGACGTGTTATCGTTAATTTAAAGCTTTTGACCGAGAGAGTAATATAGATGTAAGTACTCGAGTATTAATTTGCAGCGAAACTTATTCACTCTTCTTTTATTCATTCAAAATATATAAACTAATGAAAAAAATAAGAAGAATAAAAAATGTATAATTTTTGTTGAACAAATCTTAGTATTATTTTTATGATAAGTTCTCATTTTATATAATAAATTCATCCAGGATTAATATTCGCTTTATTTTGATAATGTGTTTATACGGTAAAATTGACGAACGTTACATTGTGTAGGTAGAGTGATCAATTAAGCCAGCCAATACAGATCACAAGCCCTGGGCCACCATGAAGATTTCCATACACGTTTCCAATATAAATAGTTTCACCTCTGTGAGGCTTTCGTAGTTATTTATCTTAATTGATAATAATTTATTCTTTTTTCACCCATCAAAAATGGCGGAACGTTGGTTCGCGTCTTTGCTAATTCCCTAGTATATATTTAGCCTTTTGGAGATCTACGGAGAGGCGACCGTAGCAACATGCGTTAATCGGCCGGTTCGGTTTTGGTGGCCCTGGGTTCAAGCCCCATCTCCGGCCGTGTTTTTAGCCGTGAATTCGAACGAAATTGCGGACGTTACACGAAGTTACAGGGACAGACAGACACACGGACGGACTGACAACAAAATTATTATGTTTGATGCTCGCTTAATATAGCCAATATACATATCAACTTGTTTTTCAGGTTTTTTTATTGAATCACATAAAAACAACAGAAGTGATGAGGAAGTAATTAGAAAATGTCCATTATATTCCATATATTATATTGTATCAGAATCAACTTAAAAACATACATGTTTTTAAGTTGATTCTGATACAATATAATATATATAATCAACAGTGCATGTTGAGTTTACAATATATACCTATAAGTACACATTTGGAAATAAAAACACTTGATTTTTGGTTCTACGTTTTTAATTATTATGAGACGCGTTTTGCCTTATGAAGGTATTATCAATCCTAAATATTTTATATTCCACAACTTGTATTTGTATGAAATAATAATAAAGATATGCTATAAGATTTTATGAATTAATATCATTAGTGTTCGAACATAATTGTTATCAAGAATAATGCTGTCTCTATCTCATTTAAATCAAATTATATAGCTTTCCTCTTCCTTGTATGTATTACCTTTCATAAGTGTTTGAACATAATTGTTTCTTAGAATCGTGCAAAAATACAAAAACATACCTTAATTCTTATGGAGTTGTATTAAATAACCTCCGAAACAATAAATATATAATCGTATGTCGAATTATTCGCTGGTGTATAGTGTATATTTTGTCCACATAAAGTGGCAGGTACAACAACGTTGACCAAAGAACAAGAACGTCGCCCGTCAATCATGAGAAAAAATTCTCGTTTCTTAATGCGAAAAATTCACAATGGTGACGCTTCTACCTGCTCCGCCACAAATGAGAACGGAACTACTACACAAAGTAACCTTTCCTGGAGGGAGTTCATGACCGACCTCCCGTTTTATTATTATTGACGCCCGGGGAATGTGCGGGATTATCGTATAATATTTTAATGCTAGCACTAAAATATACGGATAATTCGTTGAATTTTATTAACAGATACTGCATCGACTGTAGGCGCTAAAAGATATTTGTCAGTTTTCAGAGAGTTTTTTTCTTTAAAATATTAAATGTTAAAATTCTTTTAAAAATTACCTGTAAACTGTTTATTATAAGTAGTGGGTGGCTGAAATAAATATATAATCTGTTTTCCACGTTCCAAGATATACCCTATATAAAAAGTGTAAAAATACTGTAAAATAAAGACAAATGGGAGATTTTATTGCATTAAAATCATACCTTATTAATCTAATATACACATTTTTAACTTTTTTTCAATTTTACTATTTTTTTACCGTACCGGTTGCAGCCACCTTATTATTATATTGTAAAAAATGGTAAATAGAAGAAATTGCGCACTGTCCGAATCCATTGTTATATATCACTTTGAAACTACAGTGTGGAATGCTCTAAAATACCCTACAATACTCTGGGACATCTAGAACATTCGGGAGGCGTCTGGAACAGTCTGGAAGCGACGGAAACATTCTTGCAAACACAAGAAATGTATGGAATAATCTCGCAAATTTGAAAAACCAACCTGTTTCGTATAAAATGGCGGAACCAGTGCCGCTGCGCTTCATGTGTGATTTGACGTTTGACCGACGCGACTTATCCAGTGATAAAAATACCAGCCACCGCAGTGCTACCAACGCGCAGATTTTTTCGAAGCGACCTGCTAACGTGCGATAATTGAACAGAATATTCTTGCAAGTGATAAAAAAGTGTTTCAAAGACGAGTGATTAATTGAGAAAAAGTGTGAATTGAATAATTTTGCTTAAAGTATATTCATTTCCAGTGGCTTTGTGAATTTGTTTAATAATTAATTTTCCATGTTTCCCACAGCGACAGTAGTAAAATAGAGATGCGAACACGGAATACGTGTCACATCAATAATCTTACTTACTTAAAATAGGACTAACTTGCTGGTCTGGAGTGAGATTTGAACCCGCCACCTTTGGATCACGAGGCGAGAGTCCTAACCATAAAACCAAACAACCTTAAGTAAGTGCCTTTATACATTTATAATTTCACGTCGAATCTAGTAAAGTAAAATTCCTTGTGGAACCCTGGTGGAAATATATATCAATAGATAGATCTTTTATCACTGATTTATTCTATTGAACCTACATTTATATTGAATCTTTAAATTGTTTCACCCCTAAGAGAATGACGTGGTTTGCACGGAGCTTTCGCCATGCTGAATGAGTGCATTTGCAATTGCTTCATCTTTAGCATGAAAACAATGCAAATCTTGTTGGCGAAAGTGTAGCCCATACGGGATACGGCTCTGGGCCCCCCTTCACTGTTTTTTTTATAAGTTCTTAGCTTTAATATTATGAGTGACCCTTGGTGTTTTTAAGGAGTTAAATTCATAAAAATTGATTTTTTGTTCGAAAATCATTGCTCACATACTTTTACAAATTACCGTCGGTAAAATTTTTAATACTTGTTATTAGATTTTTTACTTCCTTTGTGTTTTGATATTTACCTGCGTTGAACTACCCCTGTGTTCGAGGATCGGGAATAAAGAGTTTAGCTACAATTGCGCACATTCACACGCATTAAGGTGTACCTGCCGGCGTGAACCTGTTGGGAGCCGTCAACCAGGAATATAATGCACAAATTAAACAAAGGACCACTCAAGGGACCATGGGAAAGTTCCAAGCACACTGAATGGACAATTTTTTTACTTAGATTCATGAATATTGATTTGTGCACAAATTCGAGTGCAAAAACTAGGTCCATTGTGAGTCTGCGAAATTTCATTCAGAGCACTGGAATGCGTATTTCTTTGAGTGAATTTGGTTCAATTCATCGAATGAAAGCAATGATTGGTTAGTTGAACTAAATTAAATTAACATTTCAATAGAAATGCACACCTATTAAAAACATTTACCCGTAATTTTAATATACATATTTTTTTATTATTTTTTTTAAAACAGTGTATAATTCATTTATTATTAGATATGTTTTAATATTCATAAATTTTCAACCGTATAAAATGAACAAAAACAACATAATAACACCCAGGCTCAAGAAATTACATAGATTTGTTCTGATCTCACAATATCATATATTAATTATAATAATTATTAAACCACTATTGAAACTTTCGAAATTTCTTGATGGTTAGGTACTCAGTATATTAAAATAATAAAATAAACTGTTAGCCACTAACCAAAATTTATTAACTAGCATAATTACTTTTAGTAATCATTTCTGCTGACGAGGAACAACGAAAGAGTCAATATTATTATCAAGATGTATGTAATATTATTTCATTCCCTATTCATAATATATTATGGTTGGAGAGTCAATTATCCATCTATTAAAAAAAATGTTCACAGGTTTTCACGGCCGTTCAGAATCTTTTATGTAGTTTTCTGGGAAATTCTGCCGTGTATATGTGACCTCACTGGCCAACGTTTCGGATCCCACTGCCGAGTCCATCATCAGGGCAGTGTGACATCAGCCCTGATGATTGAACCTGCAATGGGATCCGAAACGTCAGCGAGAGATGGCAGAATATCCCAGAAAACTACACACAGAAGATCTATAAAGAATATTATAATGATTTTTACACGCCAGGCTCATTGATTGCATATGTTTTATTGATATACATATAGATGATGAATATGAAATCACAGCAGAGGCGTGCAGTGGGAACATCGCTGCATGAATTTTACGTAACCAATTATTTGGAAAAAAAATCGGAATACAACATATATTTCGAAATATTTCAATCACAATTATTATCGTAGATTCATATTTTGATATATCATAAAAATCTGAAGCATAAATATTTGATTAATTTTTTTTTTCCAAAATATACGTTTATAAAAGTCATGCTTCAATGTTCCCACTGCACGCGCCTGAATTATATATTGAATGAAAGGCTAAAATTTAGTTCACGGGGTCCATAGCCGATCTTTTTGAGAGTAAGTATATCCTGCATATAGTTGAGTAATTACCCTGATTAAAAAAAAAGAGAATTGATTACCAAGTAGTTAGTAAAAAAGTTTTTACACTTTAGAGTTTCCAAAATTTCACCATTCGACATTTGAGGTGCTTATTCTAAGGACAAAGTGTAAACCATAGACAAGATTTCGTCAAAGAGAATTTTATTTATAGATAATAAATAATCAACTCTCACGCGAAATAAACATTATGAACACCGAATACATAAACTTGCAAATGTGTTTTTCGGTTACGAAGAGTTAGGTTAAATGGATAAGGTAGGTTAGGTTTATGAATACAATTCGACGATTCGAATGATGAGTTTATTTTTTTTTTCTATTAATGGATTATTTTTCTCAAAACATGCCTCATGAATATAACGTTTTTCTGTTTGTACGTATATTGAATACAAACGAAATTATTATAGCATCATTTTTTTTTCTTGCTTATGGTTTGTGCTTTGTCCTTAAGTGAAATAAGATTATAACTTGCTTGACAATCAATTTTTTGTAAATCAGGGCACTTAAGGGGGGGTAAGGTTAATTCGTACAAAAAAAGACATGTTTTTGTGATTTTTTTGTGACGACACAGTTAAAATATCTTTATTTAAACCAATGGTAAATTAAAGTATGACGTTTGAAGAATATTGTGTAAAATTTTCAAGACGAAATATCAAAAAATACTGCAATGGCAGCAATTATTCGGACGTGTCTCGGAAAAAAGGAGAATTGCGGTGTACATCATAACTTGGTGCTAGATCATCTGAAATCAAAAAATCAAAGTTCATTCATTAGATAATAGATTTTCCCAGGTAACGCTGGGAGGGTTTTTTGAAATTTCAATTTTTCAATTTTTTGGAACACTTTGAAGGGAAAAACGCGATTTTTTGCGAAAAATATCGACTAATTTGTTATTAAAAAATAAAAATTAATAAGAAATTTGAAAAAAAGTCTCCAAGCGTTACCTCGTAAATTATGTACAGAATAGTGTCAAAATTTCAAAAGGATCGGGATCGGTGCAGTAGTTTTGAAGTTATGATGGACACCGACTTTGAAAACGTGTGATGTGGGGAAAACGCTTTAAAGTTTTGGGAAAACGCTTTAAAGTTTTGCACACTGTAAAATTCAAAATAAAACTCAACACTTATTTTATACTTACACATAATCGTCGATGCCATGTTCACACAGCAAAGAGCTTTCATCATCAGCATCTTTTTGTCCTTGTCTACACAAAACTCTTCCAATACAATAAGCACGTCCGGTAGTCCTCAGGTGAGCGCATCTCTCAGCTGCCCGAGCAGGTATACAAAATCAGTCTGAGTATCGCTCAAATGTTCATAATTTCGTCAATTTTGCTCCGATTGACTTGAAAATTTGACACAATATTCTTGCCATGTAATACATTCATTTAAAAAATAAAAAATAAAATGAAAAAAAAAAAGTTAAAAACCTTACCCCCCCCTTAACCTAATCGAGGATTCTTGTTCTCGAAAAGATCATCTATGGAGAGAGTGATCTGCAATTGAATGAAATCAATAAATAGTAAACAAAATAATGTAACGGTTTCAACACAAATGTTCACCGCGTTAATCACCGCAAACTGGCGGCAAAACAGGGACAATAATTCAGCGCAATGGCGGCCCCGCGCATGTCCCACATAATAATATCGCGGCGATAATTTCCCGCGTGGGCTTTGCGCAACGCCCCGCAATCAGAGAGCCGCGGATTACAGAGCGCGATTTGTTTTGACTGTCGATGGCGGCGACCCGGCCGGACAATTATTACCTGTTTTGTAAGTGTTTAAATCCCATTGTCAGATAAGCGCGCCGGCGGAGGGTGAGGCGGGGCGCATGCGCGCGCGGCCAGCGCCGCCGCACCGCGGCCGAGGGAAATGCGGAAAATGGCGGTCGTCCGTGACGCTAAAAGCCTGGATTCACTTTGTCTAATTCAATTCATCAGACCTTTTCGTCTCGTCTTTCTTTACTGTTAAATTTATAATTCTGTTAGTTTTCCAAAGAAACTTAAGTAAATACAATCGAATTAGTATTTATTGCATAATGCAATTCATTTTTATTATATTTAAGAATTCAAATAGCCTTTATTAGGTAGATCAAAATGTTCACTAGGTTAACATGGACTCGGAGGAATGGTACTTAATTATTATATATAATAATACAATGCAAAAAAGGTCTATATCGTAATCAATGAAAAAAAGTCTATATAGTAAAATAATTTAAAATAAATTAGGCGGCTCCCCTAGCTCAGTGGGTATTAAACTGGCTTCTCACTCCGAGGGTTCCGGGTTCGATTCCCGCTGAGGTCATAATTAATCTATGTGATTTACTCAAGCCTGGGTGTTTTGTGTTATTTTTCGCTTCTGTAATAGGGTATATGGTCTTACGGTTGAAGCGTAAATAAAATAAAAAATAAATTCCAGAGGGGACGAATGTTTTGTTTATATATTTTTAGTATCTATATATAAAGTATATTTTTATCTATAAATTAGTATGTCTGTCTGTTTTCAATACGATTCTAATTACAAATCCTTGATCAAAATCAAACCAAATATTGTACACTTATTTTTTATTTTATGCAGAACATAGATATCTATTTTAAAATTTTTATCTGCTTCCTTTTTTTTACCCCTGGTTACTCCACTACCTTCCCTGAGACAAATGTGTTTTACATTTAATGCCATCCATTATAAAATTTACTCATTTGCACTCTAGTATACTGCGGAATATACAACTACCCCATCTCACTCCTCTGACATTACACCGTTCTCTTCTCGGGCCTATTTTGTATCTAACTGTAATAGTAAACAAATAATTAAAATTTTAGTGTGATTTTTTTTTGTGATTGTGATCATTTGTTTGTTTATACTGCAAAAGATAAATGAATCACTAAGAAAGACAAAGAAAATAATCTTAATCATAAAAATTATTAATATTACTACGGTTACTACTCTTTTGTTACCTTGTTCATCCTATTATTTAAAAGGTTTTTTTTGTACAGTATATTGAAATAAATAAAATAAAATAAATATTTGTTTTGGTAGTGCAATCCAATTTTCATATTCTCGATTTACAAATTGTCCACGGTCGAGTTAATTCCTAATGTGTACCTGCTTTTGTGATTGCTTTCTTGTATTTTTTTAATGTTATTTAAACTGTAAAAAGATTGCCTATTTGTTTTTATTATTTCTTCAATTGTGCCACGCACCGTACGCACACAAATAAAAAACCTCAAATTAAACAGGTATTTAAAAAAAATAATAATAATGCCAAATGCAAATAAAAGATTGCGTACGCCATCCGTAATAGATTAGAATATTAGTAGCGGGAATGAACTGTGTCTAGCCTGAAGCCTGACTTGTCTGCCCATGACTGCTCGCCCTGGCGCTGGTACCGGGTGGGTCCGGGTACCGGGTACCTCTCCTATCTGCAGCTATCATAATTATTGCGGTAGGTGCACTCGCGCATCGACCCGGCGCATTGACAATGAGCACTGCCGACGCAAGGCGCATATCTCGCTTAACATATGTAAAGATATATCGAAACATTTATCTCCGTGCAAAAATCGACGCGTGCTAAGGCGATAATACTCGGGGATTTCAATCACGGCGAGGGATTTTAATCTCGGAGAGGTATTATAATTTTGTTTTACGGTTGGCACTTTATAAGGCCGCATAATTTTAAACACATGCACGCGTGATTCTGTGGCGCGAAGATTTTGAAATTAATACTCTTTGTGTGGGCATTGGTAAGGAGGACGTTCATGAGCAGTGCTTTTAGGAGTCCCTAAAATTTATTGTGTCCGTGGCTGGTTCGCTGCTATACTTGCAATGTATGGTATATATTTTTATTTATTAAGAAATATAACATTGCTATAATATAGTACATTCAGAAATCAATATTGTTACGAGACATTATTTCGTCATTATAAATAAAATTGAATGTATTCTCTTTGATCGATATATATTTTATTTTTACGAAGTTACTCTTTAGGATCCTACGCTACATTGGCAACCATCCTTCTACCACTGGCCCCTCTATCCCCTTGTCAATACATCCACTCGCTTACCCCGGTTCACAATACCGGACTCGCGCGGAGATAAATCCCTTAAAATAGTCATGTCCATAAATGCGGAAATGCGGGTAAAAAACCTTTTACGTATATAAAAGACTGAATTTTTTTCATCTTGTCTGTTTATTTATCTTTGGCAAAAATATTGTTTTGCATAGAAAATAAAATAATTACCGTAAATTTTTGAATACACATCGCGCGGCCGGCCGTTTGTTTCGGGACAATCCTAAAAATGTTTGTTAAAATGCGGGGGAAGTGAGTAGATACATATATGTATTATATTGAGTACCATTTGTTCCACATTTTGATTAGTGCATGCTAGGATTCTGATAAAATATAGCCAATTAGTCTCTCAGATATCGTCTTCTTGCCTGAACCATACATCGTTCCTCTTTAAGGTTTATGAAGAACAAATGATTCTTCCCTGGCCTGCTATTATATAAATATTGTCTTTGACATCTATCTCATCGGTAAATACTGTGACCCATGTGAGATCTCCAAACATGCTCTTGACTATGCTCTTCCGTCTCTTATTTATCTCTACGCCGTGCCCTCCGAAGATCACATGTGAAGTAGGAGCCCGTAATCTCTTTGATCTGGTTTGACCAATTGTAGATTGTTTTCTTCCTTTTCAACCTTCTACGAATACGAAATATATATAATAAATTCGTCATCATCATCACTCTACAACCCCTGGTAGGTCTTGGCCTCCTCAAGACTCTTCCTCCAATATATTGTAATGAGGCTAAAAAGAATCACGCACTCATATCAACTGACAGTTGTTTGAAATAATCACAACACTATCAAAGATTCCAGATCGGTCTAGCGTAATCTACGGCTTTCGGGAAGCATCAAGAAACATCTTAAAAGCTTGGAAGCCACGAGAAAGTTCTCGTAAATACTAGGAATGCCTAGAAAGTTCAATATCAGCATTAGCCAGATATAAATAAGACGCTTGCGGGAGTAACGCTGTTGTTGTTTTTAGCGCGCATGACAGCGGCACAGAAGCGAAGGCATCCGCGAGCTGCGAAGGCCAGGCGATAATTCGACAGCGAAAAACCTGGAAAGTTCTTACGTAGCGAAATAAATCGGAGCGAATAATACGAGCGAAAATTGGATTTTATGTTCTAGTGAATAGTGAATAAAGTGTTGAAGCGATTAATATGTGTCTATTTACGAGTGATAAATCACGAAATAGTTTAACTGAAATATAGCGTTA
Source organism: Agrypnia vestita (assembly GCA_016648135.1). NCBI lineage: Eukaryota > Metazoa > Arthropoda > Insecta > Trichoptera > Phryganeidae > Agrypnia > Agrypnia vestita. Next base: position 21,468 of record JADDOH010012291.1, read on the forward strand.
CGTTAAATAGTGTTAAATGACTTTGAACGTTTGATTAATTAATTAATCAGTAATTATTAAATACCAGTATAAAAGGACCCGGAGTTCTTGGTGTGAGATGGATTGATGGATGGATTGGGGATATTGAGAGGAGGGAGAAGAAACGATGAATGCTATATACGAGTATATTTATATTTGAATGTATTTAGTTTGACACATCACCTGTTGATGATTGTAATTAAACTTACGTCGAATAATAACATCATCATGAAACTCTTAAAAGTAAAGGTCGATTCCATCAATAATATAAAAATTGCGATATTGCGCAATCTCGCGGATGACTGCCCAAGGTACATGGAACGTAGCACCTCGGTGGTACCGAACCATCTAGGAGTCCACCTCCGCGGAGCTGGACAGCTCGGTTTTGTACAGTCAGTCCAGGACCCCGGCCAGGAGTTTGATTTGCGACTCGCGTCAGAGCTGTCTCGCCGTGACGCAAGCGGCAGACCAGTCTAGTAACTCAATCCTGGCCGCTGAGTCAGCCGGCGCGCGCCACCCAGCGAGGGAATTCTCGGTCCAGTTGTGGCTCACAAGCCGTGAACCAGATCGATGATCAATCCCCGCGTCGGAAACGGGCGCCGACCAGCCGGACGTTTGGGCCGGCTTTGACAAGTCGTCGCCTGTGACTTATGGCAAATTGTGCATTTGTCTCGCCGTCGGCCCCTTACCTACCCGGGGCCCGCGGAGGGAATGCGATCGCGCGAGTGAAAGGTGAGCAGTGGCGGACCGGGCCATGACACTATGATAATTACTAATTAAGATAAATTATAGATGTCCCACATAAACGATGCTATTCATATAGGAAAGTTTGTACGAAAGTCTTCTTTGCGCATCTACCTGTCAATACCTGGCTCGAGTGGTCACTTACATACACAATGTAACGTTCACGGATTCCAACTATCATCGTACATACATCTATCAAATTTGAAATGTTTTATATATGGTATTTATGTATCTCACTTGCTTTATTCAATGCAACTGCGCTATCGCCATCCGTGAGTGAAATTTTTTATGCCCATGAAAGAACCATCGCCTGTAAGTTCTGACCATCTTTGTCTCGTTATTCAAAAATAAGGCAAGTAAGTCGAGCTTCCTTTTCCTCCCTTTTCTCGTATTCAGTCTTCATCTTCAGTCAGTCTTTCCCTTTTACCAATTTACCCTTCCTTTTTTCCCGGCCAATTTATCTCCCCATCCTTCGCGATACTGGCGACTTGCATCGAATCATTCATTCATTCATCTTCATCTCCATGTCCTAGAAGGATCGGAGTCCCAAGGACTCGACAAGGTTTCTCTGTCTTGCGCTGCTTCTGTATGAGTAAACCAGTCTAGACCCAATCTGTTTTCGTACACATTTTTCTATTGCTTCTCCCAGCTTAATCTGGGGCAACCCACCGGCCGTCTTCCTGTCGGGGTTGCCAGGAGGATTCTTTATGGTTCTCTATTGCGATACCATTGTTGTCGCTATCTGATGCTAGGGTGAACTGGATCGCCATCTCTGTAATACATCTTTTTCGTCCCTATTGAGATTTTTCTGATTCGTCCTTGTTGCCCTTTATTAATCTTGACTCTCCCTTCCGTAGACGCAGAACTGTTTGCCAAAACAGCTTTCTCACTGCGATTATTTTCTAGTTCTGATCCAAAATTTTCCCATGCTTGTTGTTTGGCCATCTTCACCATTCTCCTGGCCACCAATATCAACTCCGGAATATTTTAGTATTGTAAATGTCAATCGAGTGGCGCTCTAATTCGGCAACCAACTCGATTACTTTCCCGTTTAAACTCGTAACATTCCATGAGCTTCAGAATCTCTTTGGACATATTACACTGTACCAATTCCTCTGGTTTTAAAGATTTGCGGCAAGTAAATCGTTAAACAACCACGATTCGCGTGCTTGTCCAGTCGTCGAGGAGGAGCGGGAGGCCGCCGCTCTATACCTCTATACGTCACCGCATATTGTTGCGAACTGTATTTTTTTTGGTAAAATAAATTAATTTTTAGTAAAATAAAAACGGAGTTTGTTGTATGTCAGTTATATTGTAAATCAACATATAAAATTAAAAAATAGTATAATAATGGTGGAAAGGGATCCGAACGAAGTATTTTACTTTGGTGTCAAAATGCTCCTGAATTACTGCGCAATTATTGTTAATTCTAGTTTTTTTTTTTTAAATTTTATAAATATAATTCACATTAACTACGATATGCTGTAAATCCATGAAAAATCAGAGGACATCATAATAATTAATAAGGACCCTTGTAACAAGAGCCGCGTGCTGATTGACGTGTCATACTCGGGCGCCCAGGCCTTATTTTATTTTACTTAGTTTAGTATAGACACACGCATGACTTGCCCATATATGTTGTGCAAATAATGTCATCTAAATAATATGATATTATGTAAGATACAAAAAGTATTATTATACAAGGAAGTTGTTTTATCTGTGATCAAGTTGTCAATTGCAATTAGATATTTTTGAATTTTGATTTGCAGTCTGAAAATATTATACTTATTAGCGGCTAGTCATCATCAGTATTGTGGTTGTAATTCCAGCGAGTTAGAAACAGACATTCGAAATTAGGTTAGTTGATAGTACAAAGATAATACGATTATTAATGGAAGTACCATTAAAAATCGTATAAGTAACCATTTGGACCGAACGAAGCCAATGTTCTCCTAGTAATTGGTTTCCATGGTGTGGCTATGAAAAATAAGTAGGTTCATATTATTGTCACGGGGCTGAAAAATATAAGGATTTACACATGGGTGTTTTACATTAATTGGAAATTACTAGATATAAAAACTACTACAATAAACAGTGTAAATGCCGACTGGATTCGAGAAACGTTTGGAATCCCAAAGCGAGGCGACGCTTCAAGATGGACAGTTCATGAATAAGTGTTATCGCAAAGGTACGAACATTCTGGAAAGACGAGTACAAAGTGTTCTGTAAACGACTGATTAGTGCGAAATGTTGTGAATTAAAGTGACTTTGATCAGTGATTTTGGCGATTTATAAAACTTTAATTTCGAGTGTTTCATTTCCCTCCCACCGCCGTGATCTCGTGACACTAAAAATAGTCACAATTATATTTTTATCTCTATGGCATTTATCACACAGAAATAATTTAAAACATTTATGACATTTACTACTTAGTGCAGCAGTCGCAGTAGCGAAACAGCGTTGTTCGCTAAATGTTTCGTACCATTAACTTTACGATAGTGGTATAGTAAATAATTAAGATAATAAATTATTTTCCATGTCAATTGTGAAGCGGTCTACTGTTGTGCATGAGAAAATGATGCAGAAATTTCTCCGTTATGAAATATAATACTTGCAGGTACTGTTTGATCCGTTCAAGCTATAAAAGCGAATGGATAAAACTAGATAATAATAAATATCGTAAATATAATTAGTATCTTGTTGCCTGGCGAGATCAAAAATTTTAAGGGCTAACTATTCGGATAAAATTAGTCCAACAGGAGAGGGGGTGGCGTTTGTTCGGTTGAGAGCAGATGGGAAAGACAAGTAAAGATACACAAATGCAGTTTGATTAAAAATTGCTTTTTACTTTATAAATAAAATAAAAATAACATCATCATCGTCATGTTCGTTCTCTTATCTTAGGAGGGTAGGGGGAGCAATAATTGTGATTTGCCCGTCATTTAATAGTATTAAAATTTGTAATATCTTCGCTGTAATATATACTCATACGTTGCTTCATGCTATCGTTCTGAAAGACGTAAGAAAATATGTTAACATTGAGAATTATCCCCAATCTCCATGCCCAAATATAATAATTTTGTATTTCGATCTTATTCCGTTTTCAAAATAATGATTTGAAAATTGTTATTTAATATAATTTCAAAATTGTTATTTAATATAATCTCTGAATATTTTTTTTTCATTTTTAGATTTTTAAAATAGTTTAATTTAATGAATATTAAAACGTACAAGTGCATCTATTAGTATATCGTACATGTCGTTGGTAAAACATTAATTTAAATATAAAATTATCTATACATTAATGTCCATCACTAACGCTACCAGACGGCACAAATAAAGATGAGATGTATAAAATGATATACAAAAAAAAAAAATACGTAACAATGTCCGCCACTAACGCTACAAGATCGCTCAAATAATAATGAGGTATAATGTAAGAATGAGGAGTGAGAAGCAAAAAAACATAATTCTATATTTAATAATGTCCATCACTAACGTTATGAAGACGCTACGCTAATTAATCTAACGCTGTTCTCATAGCCGTAATTGGCGACCGAAATATATAATAAAAGTACGTAATTTTTGAGGAGTTGTAGCTTGTACCTATAATGTAATAGCTTAAGAAATGTTAATATCACGATTAACGTGTCGGTGATTGATATACCTCACGATCTCATATATCTAGATAAAAAAATCTTTGAATTAATAACAAGAATTTTTGTATAAACTACGATTTATTGAATTATCAGCACGGTTTTGGGCCAATGATCCCTCAATTAGGATACAGCATATGCTAAATATTAAGTTCTATGTATAACATTAATAAAAATACAAAATAAATTTATGGCAGCTGAATACCTAATTAAGAACTACTGTGAAAACAAATTGAATGGATAACTATTTGCAGAAAGATCTGGTTATTTATAATATTTAATTTGCTATTAACGATGTTTTCTTGTGCCTAATTTATCTAACTGTAATCCTGTGTTATTTATATATAAAATTTGCAAACCCTTACATTACCTTGATTACCTTACAACCTTACAAGAGATTGGTTTATTTTCAAAGATGATTTGAAAATTCAGAATATTTATTGTTATGTCAATAGAATATTTATTGTTATGTCAACATATATGTCAATAGTGGTTAAAATAAAATGTTTTCATGTTATTAATATAAACAATGTTTCCATACAAATAAAGTCATTTTGTAGAAGTTATTGAAGAAGTAAAAAATCTTTCTCTAAGGATCTGTTTTGTTTCCAACATGTTGTATTTCTACCACATATTTTGTGATTAAAAGTTTCCATTTCAACTAAATATGTTGAGTTGTTAACTGAATTTATAATTTTAGAAAATGCTACTACAAGTTTTTATAAATTTAAATTCATACTAATTTTCTTGCCATTACTCTATCCAGTCATGCACTAGGCATCAATGCCTTGTACACCAACTTTACAATCTATGTATACCTAATTACAGCTTGACGTACAATAAAATTATAGATATACTACCACAATAAATTTTCCTGAATAATATTGCATGAAACATGCTGTGTATAAATATATAAACAATCAATTGCTTATTACGTGTCAATTATAAGAGAACAAGTTCTTACTCAAATTATTGCATTTCTGAATACCGTGAAGTTGTTGTATATTCCTTGATCTTTTATAGAATTGTTCTTATACTTTATTAACAGATTAGTATTTAATTAAAACGTACCACACGTGCTGGGAGCTGTGTAATAGCCAGCAAAACCAGTCCTTAAACCATGCTCCCAATCCAAATAGGAATATAACGCTGAACAGCAGTTAGTTAGTTGCAAAATTAAGTTATAAAATGTGACATTTAGGAGTTTACGACGTTTATATATTCTGGTTTATTTTATAAAATGATTCTTGAATATCTTGCATTAAGAAATTCTTGCAAGGTTAAGAATTACCTCGCCAACAACAATCCGAACCCAATCGTTCAATAATAGTTCTGGATATTCTGGATTTCCTCTCTTTAATATTCTTGATATTTTATGGACTGAGGATGCAAAGTTCATTCTGAGATCATAAAACGAGGTAATAATGGATGTCTCTATTACCGCTGTGTACCAACATTTGTACGGGAGTATTCCCAAACGGTTTCATCAAATCCTATTCATCCAACAGAGGTTTTAATATTTTTTAATAATTATTATCATAAATTTTTTTATAAATTTAATCACTGATATATTCTGAATTTTAAAAGCAAAAACGTTATAAAATCATATATCGTTTGATTAAAAAAATTTTATTGTCTGCGAAAAAAGACTTGAAACAGACAATGAATGTTATTTGGGGTACATAAACATTAAACATTTAAATAATGCTAGCGGTCGAACTCCTTCCCAGTAATTGTGCATTTTTAAAGATAAACTATAGATGTCTTATAGAGACGAAGCTATTTTTAGTAGGTATGGAATATATAATAAGAATATATATGTCTTTTTTTTTGGTATTCATAGGGCTTACCACCAATCATGGCTTAAGTAATCACGTTGCAAAATGTAACGTTCATAATTCCACCCATGATAGACTACCATATCAATCAAATTTTTGGAAGTTGTATATTAGTTTAATTTTCACACGTTTTTATATTCTGTGCATTTTTTATAAATTATAAGCAGTTATAAGATTTTTATATTTCAATTTCCGAACATGCATATGTAGTAAGGTGAGTTAGAGTTGGCAATAGAATAATAATGATATAGTTCGCTACTTTTAATTTGTCAAGTATTTATAGAATAATGATGAAATAAATAACAGTTGTGATAATCATCTAACTCAGAGCAGTGACAAATTCAAATACGTATTGCATCAAAATGAATGATTCCAAATTACTGAAGTGTCACATAAATTACGAATACGGCGATAAAATTTATTTATAAATGCCCGGGGGCAGAAAATGACTTATTTTATTGCCTGATAAATTATGCTTTAATATAGGCATTTATCGGGAGCCAAGAATGTGGTAGGAGGTTATGGTGTACGAAACAATAGACTGCAGCCGCGTCAATCCGTTTGATCCACTTGGGTGATAGGAGGCGGTGAGCACGCGCCTGGCAAATCCGCGCATTACCTGTGAAATATGGTTTAGGAATCTCTACTCGTTTTGTGCGCTCCTGGTATTGAGTGCAAAAACTTCTCGTATTATTTACCTTACTTAATAGATTTAAAAATTAAAAATGAATAATTTCAAACTAACTAACTACCTATATTATTACCCAACAATTTATGAGAAAATATATTGTTATTTTTACTTTACATCAAAGCTTAAAAATTATTATCATGTTTCCTAAGTTAAGATCATAAGATAAAAGTTATTAAATTGTTTATTTTAAATTAAAGAAAAAAATTGCAATAATTTTAATAAGCGAAAATATTTACATATTTTCATATCGATCATCTCCTGACATAAGATCGTTAGGCGTAAAAATCTCTTTTTACAGGAAGAGATATATTTTTTTTACTTTTCGCAGCGATTTACTGATTCTATGTATTTTTAATTATTTTATATTTATAAATAATGAACTTACAGTTTTGATTTATTAAATTAGTAACGATAAATGTTACTGAAAATAAGAATTAATACTTTTTTAAGCACATTTATATAAAATATCTAGTTATATAAAAGTGTAAGTCTGCACGACAAGAGTTGGTCTCTTTTTAGGAAGGTTCAGTGAGAAAATGTATGTTTTAATTACAGTTTTAATAAAGTTGAATGTAATAAACGATATGCAGTAATCATGAATAAAAAAAACAAAATCTATAACAAGCAACTATAAAAGAAGCAATCTTTGTTAAATGAAAATAAATGGATTATTTCTAATAAATTAATAAGTATGTGGGAGTGGAAACGCGGTGTCAACGAAATTCGCATGTGATTATTCTTCTTTAATGTGAGATGTGCCAGATCAGCGGTTTCTAATCTTGTGTCGCTCTTATCTGTATATAAACACAGAAGTCCGTGCTTCCGAGTGCGCGCGTCTTTTGTTGCCCTATCGAGTTTCCGTGAGAACTCTGTTGAAAGTCAGCGCTGGTCAAAACGCGTGGGGAAATGGGTTGTTGACCCCATAAGTAGGTATCTTATACATGAAAGATAACTTTTTATTTATTTATTAAGAATCAAATTTTACATACATATACATATATTGTGATGGTCGACATAGAGATAGATTTAATAAATTTAGAAAATCTTAAAATAATAATATTCAAAAAGCCAAGTATGGACATCAAAAATATATTTCTTCTGGTTTGAATCGTTTAAAAGTAAAAGCCTGATATATTTCTTCTCAAGATTCCATGTATTACAAGAGGCTAACAAAATATTGAATATTCGGCTATACAAGTAATATTTCTTAGGTTTTTTATTATACCATAGATATAATTCTGTGTTAAATTAATATTGTTTGCCAATCCTAATAGACTCGACCTTGTGAGTAGGTGCGAACGAGCCTTTATTATTTATGAAACGGAACAGCAAGTCTCGCGTGTAGCGAGTGCTTTACTCTTATTTTAACGAAACGGACCAATCACAGGCACGCGTTACCTTTCGACGGGTTGAGCCGGAGGCGACCGTCCTGATGGCTGAATCCGGCCAATGGCGAGCGCCGGCGGTGAGGTCATCGCGCATAGGATGAGTCACTGCACTAGCGTGGATTTCAGAGGTATGGTGAAATCGTTACTATAAAAGGAGCGAACACGATGTACTCAGCCCCTTCAGTTCGAGACCAGACTTGCGAGCGGGAGCGCTGCCCAACAGACTACCGACGGAGCCCCGAGTTCCAGATCATCAGTTGCGAGCAAAGGAGCTGCCAGCTTGAGAGAAAGCGGGTCTTGCAGCGGCGAAGTATAGAGATTCCACCATCCCGCAGCACCAGAAGGAGGATTCCGCCACAAAGAGTAACAGATAAGGATCATATTCATATTATCTATTACGGTTAATTATTTTCACTATCGAAATGTATTTATTTTGGGAATATTTGAGTTCGGAATAATTATGTGTAATTAAATATCACGATTGCTTGTGTGATATTGGTTCAAATCGTACAAGAATTCCGTTCCAAACGGGTGTATTTTTATGCAAAGCGAATTTCATACCGTTTATGCTAAAATTTGAATACACGGATTTCTATATGAATTACTTAGTAGCATTATAATAATTACTGTATTGCATAAGTATTGCGCAATCCGGTCTTCAGTTAACTCTTTATGATTTGAGTACCTCGGTACATCTAGCTTAACAAGTAGCTTCAGAATGACGAGTAAAGGACAGAATGGGGAAATCTAACTAAAGATTGGGGATATCTGGTTTGTGTTAGCCTAGCTGGCTGAGGGGTGGATGATTGCCGGCACTTGGGCGTGGAACCCGCACAAGCCCCTGCAGGGCCCCTTAAAGGCGGGGTCCTCCTTGTTGCTCGGGGTCGTCAATAAACCGACCACCTAACCTCATCTGGCGCAAACTACTTAAACCAACAAAAAGGTTCCCTTTGTCTTTGGAAGGATTTCCATGCTTGAATGCTGTAAAACCTTGATAGAAAACGTTAACTTCTATTTCGTCCTCTGTAAGAAAGACAGGGCCAGAATAAATATAAAAATCATTCACTCATATGGAATAGCTGGGATATTATAAATATGTTACTAACACTCTAACATTTGACCAAAGTAAATGTTGCAAGATGCAGAATCGTGGGACGCCATTCTGAAAAGGCATAATGAGATTGCACAATAATTTGTAACATCGCTGACTATGCCCGCAAAGGAGGCTAATGTCGTCATCAATTCGTACCAAAAGAGTACATGATTCTTCAAACACCGGCCTAAAAGAAAGGCGCCTCAAGACAACACACATCATCAGAAACTCGTACCAAAAGAGTACGGCCTTCTCAATTATAAGCCTAAAAGAGAGGCGTCACAGGATCACATCTCGTAAAGAAGAGATAGAGTCTCGGGATGCAGTAAGTTCCGGAGGAACAAGGGGGGCCGTTTAGTCACTTAGGAAGTCGGCCACCGGGTTTAGGCGGGCGCGGAGCCTCTACCCCTCTCAGCAGAGATGCTGAGGGTTTAAAAAACCAAAATTTAGCATTCAAAGAAACTATTATTTCATATAAACTCACGGGCTGTTGTAGAATCCTTTCGAACAAACCATCCCCGAGACCTTATCTACTTATTTATAAAGAAGTTTCATTTCAAAAATGTCTTATTTCGTAGATAGCAAATATATGTATTATTTTCCCCAGGAATTAATATGAACAGGTTCATACACGTCTAAGACGACACCATTCAAGGTAAGAATATGTTAATATAAAGTGTTTAAAATTATTAGTTTCAGTGTTATTTAATATGTGAATTTCTCCTCTTTATGCCGTTCGATTGATTTTATTGGGTTGTTTCCAAACGGAAATGTTTTATTTCTAATACACGAATTCTTCTGGTGAACGTATTTTATTGTAACATAAATGTATAGATTATTAGGTTCGTTAGATGATTTTATTGCGTAATATTATGCAATTGTTTCCACACTGCTCCTATAAAAGAATTTGAAGTTATTACGATACACAACGGGGTCCTTCATCCATTAGACGAATCATGTGCCAATTCAACGACGTATTACGAATAGTATATATTATATTTATCGAGATTTATTCGCATTTATTATTTCTAGTAAAGGTTTTAGTATTGGTACCAGGCGCCATTATGAGGCGGAGATAGTTCATATTCATAGCCCGACTGTAATAGGTATTTTTGTCGCGTAAGAGGTAGCAATTTTAGAAATATAACTGTGTTTTATGTTTCGTCCCTGACGGACAGGATGGTATAGCTGTGGTTATTTAGGTAATACATTTAGTAAATGCGAAGGGCATTAGGTATTATCAATATAGTGTGCGAACCCAAGATGTTAGAAATATTTTTAGTTAATATTTTTAGTTAATATTGCATTCAAAAGCGCAATTTTCACAGAATAATTATTTCCAGTTAATAATATATATTTTAGTTAAATGTATAGTTAGCACAGGCAGAGTATGAATATTGTATAGAATACTTTATTTTTAATATTTCAAGAAGGTATAATATTTTATTCCGCGATCCTTTTATAGTTACAGCGTATCTGTCGACCTCAGCCGTTGCCACCCGAGCCATACAACTATTTTCACTAACATCATACGGCAAATGACTTTATTCATTGCAATGAAATTTATATTATTTAATATTATTTACCACGACGTATTTTTGACGGGTCACCCCATAGGATTCATCACATTGTTAGCCGCGGCCAGGAGTTGGCAAATTAATTGAATATAATAGCTAAAACTAAATATCAACTCGCGACGAGTAAGCATCGACATTTTAAATAAATTATTAATACAAAATTCATCGTTAATACTTTAGGAAGACCCTCTATCTATCTGGATCATCACAGTGCTTACCGTGACCAGGAGAACGATTTATATTGAAATACAATAAAATGCTTTATAATATTAATTGAACATCATTTCGACATTAAATACAGTCTGCTCGATTTGATTAGGATGCCCCCTCTATCAGGATGCCTACTATCTACCTGGGTCATCTCAGTGGTGCCGTGACCAGGAGGAGCGTATTCGTTGGACTCATTTGCATAGTAATAAAATCATTTTGGTTTAGTTAATATTATAAATGAAAGAAAATATTTGATTATAAAAGCGGTTTTATTTAAACAATTGCGGACCACGGTCCGTGACATCAAAGAAAAAAGATTGAGCATTTACGTGAACCACGTACTGAGATTTGTAGACAAACGTGATACTAGGTATTAGAAATTTCTTTAGGTTGTTTGTCATATAGACAGTTGGCATTTTTATTATTTAATATTTTGTGAACGAAAATTATTGTAGTAATTTTGGTCCTTGTGATATATTAGTTCGATTTTGGAATGCCTGTTTCTTTGTAAAAGTATTGCTCCATTTTATAGAATATGTGATTTATTTCATATCTCATTCATTTTATGTGGTTTGAATTCAAACGATTCACATTTGAAAAATATTTTTAATAATTGTATGAAGAGAATATATTTGAATGCGATCTCACAAGTATGCCACCGTCACAATCTAAAAAAGACCATCGGGATTTGCGGATCGCAGTATAACAAATATGTAGTTAAGATTCAAACGATTCACGTTTGAAAGGTTTTAATTATTGCATTTGTTTTCTCGCAAGTATGCCACTGTCACGGCCTAGGCCGTCGGGATTTGCGAATCGCAGTATAACAAATATGTAGTTGAGATTCAAACGAATCACATTTGAAAGGTTTTAATTCTTGCGTTTGTGTTTGTGTTTCGCAAATATACCACCGAACACGGCCAAAGCCGCCGGGTTTGCGAGCGCTGCGTGTTGGAAAGACCGGCGACGGTTTCCCTATATAACGCGAGCGGACACGTTTCGGCACAAGCGTGGAAGATGCGGCAGAGACCCAAGACGTTTGAGCATTTAGCGTTTGATAAGTTTGACTATCGCGGTCGGGCGTATATGAACAGACTGTTTGCTTCGCGGATGTGGACAGGTCGCGCCCGAAGAAATGGAAAGAAATATAGACTTGGAATGCGGGCAGATCACCGCGACAGATTTCAGCGCGCGCCACGGAGGGTTTATGATAGCTTAAAATTCGGTTTTAATTTAATTTCTTATATTAATATAAACTAATATTTAACCCACGCTAGATAAAATCTGTTCAGTGGCAAATATTTTCGCTTACGAGTTATGCAATAGTAATTAATAATAATAGCAGAAAAATATAAAATTAAAAATAAATATAAAAACCGGATAACAATTTAGTAGAAAATATAAACACGAGAATATATGAATCTAAAAGAAAAGAACATTTGATATATATTTTATTTTATAAAAAAAATTATAAATCCGATGTTTTATAATATTTACTTTTCTCTTTCGGTTATGTACTTTTATGATACAAATGCAAAAAATATTTTAATAATTTTCCGTCTGGTTTCATAATTAAAAATTAATATAAATTAATTTTAATAAAATTAAGGTTAATGTAAATTAAATAAATCCACACTTGTTATATATTTGTCTTATGGATATTAAAAAGGGTTTCTATATTTGAAAAAAAAAAAAGATCTTTAAATTCAGCTAAATTTTTACAGATAATAATTACACAAAAAATTTATTGATTATAGTATTCTTACAAATCTACTTATATTATTTGATAACTTTCACGTGCATGTTTCGGATATACCTTTTTATCGTCAAGGTGTTATATTAAAAATTGTCCTAAAAAAATAAAATGTCAATCTACAATGTTGCTGAATTAATTGAAAAAAAATAATAAGTTCCTTCATTGATTTATTATGGTTCTTAATTATTCTAATTATCTAAATGTGTTCTTAATTGTTATACACAGTTATATACGGTTCTGGTTATTCAAACTAATTATAATTTCTTTGTTGTATGCAGGATTGATAGACTTGTTCGTAATATAAACACAGACGCGTATTGTTGCACGAAATAATTATTTGAGTTTCTTGTTTTGATCTAAAAATTATTTTGATTTGAATTACAAGAATAAAATTGCTTCCATTTTTATTTACAAGACGGCCTGGCATATGAATTAAAATGGTCATACTACCGCCATCTAGCGGAAATCAGAGAAAGTTTTGAGCCTTCGCTAGTATTAGTCTATAGGAAGCGGTAATAGAGAGCGCAATATATATTCTCTTAGTAACGAATAATTAAAAATTGGACTTCTTTGTTGTTTTTTTTTATATATATTCCTTTGTTTCGCTTCATTGCAACGTTAATTGAAATTTTTTTATCTTCATTAATATATATTATATTATAATATACGTTGGTATAGTGTATTTATAGGCAGAGTAGAAATAAACAACAGCTTATTTGACTACAGAGATGAGATATGGTAGAAGGACAGTTGGCTTCTTTAATGATCATAAGGTTCACATACAGGGTTGATAATTGTTAAATTTTTACATCTCACTACTTCAAATTTCGTACGTATCTATATTGGGGTTGTTTTGGTTTTGGGCGCAATCTTCTTGGAAATAATACAAAAGTAAATCCGGAATTAACGATATGTGAGTTTCTTCAAGTTTTGAGAAGTCGTAACGCTATGATTGATTAAGCATTTATTGTTTTTACTATACATTGGGTGTATGTAGAAATCCTGTTGAATAGTGATAAAATAAAATAAAAAAGCAATTTTTCAGGAGAGCTTTTGAATTCTTCTGGAACATTTTGAAAAAAAAAAAAAAATTGAAAGTAGATTTTTAGTAGATTAAATAGTAGTAGCATAACGAAATCATTAGCTTCATTCACCTTCATGCGTCGTCGTGACCATTACTTTTAGATTAGGGTAGGAAAATTAGTCGTTTGGATCTTGAATAGATTCCAGTCGTATAGCAAACCGAATTATACGTTAGGAATTCTTGATTCAGTTACACACATACATCTTCTGTGGATATCAGTGTTGGTGATGACTACTACAGCTAGTACAGATATTAGGGTTCACCTCTTCTGATTTGTAACAGTGTACTTCGTTAAACATGTTCGCGTTGTTAAAGGAACACTTAAAAATTTTATAATGTTATGTTACATATAAGTATGGGGATGATGAATACGGAACATATTAATAAAGTTGTTTTAGGTTTTCAATAAGTTTTGGGAGGAACGATATTACAGTTATACGGAGGAGTCGCGCCTGATTATTTGACAAACGCTTAACAATTTGGGGGAAGACAGGTTAGTAGGGAATAGCTATGGGAAACTTTTCTAGAACATCTGGATCCACTTCTTCTACAAACATGCGTCGTCTTTAGATATCACTCTTGAGGGTTGGCTGGAAAGTTAGTTGAGACGGATAATAGTTATATATACTTTTACGTTCTACAATTATCGAAGGGTTTGTTCCTATCCTTTTCTTCCTCTTCTTCTTCTTCGTCTTCTTCTTATTCGTATATGCTAACGGTTATATATATATTTTCTTTCCGCTTTTTATTTATATTGACTTCAACAGCGTCTTCTTCTTCTTCGGTACGAAGGTTTTTTTTTATTGGTTATGTTCACTCTAGTCTTCTTCTTCTTTGAATACATACCGTTTATGCTTTACTTTTCAAATACCTTCTCTTCTATAAATAGCAGTTATTACAATACTTTGCAACTACTTTTTCGTCTGATGGTATATCTTTCGACTGCTTCTCTACTTTCTTCTTTTTCTTCTTTTTCTATTACTACATTCATTTCGTCTCCTTCCATTTATCTTAAACTTTTCGACTGTTTTTCTACGTCTGTTCTTCGTCTTCTCTTCTTCTTTACCTTTTCTTCTTCTTCTTCTTTTCCTATTACTACATTATTTTCTTCTTCTTTTCTTCTTCTTTCTTCTCTCTTCTTTCTTCTTCTTCTTTTCATATTCTCTTCTTTCTTCTTTCCTATTCGCTTCTCCACTTTCTTCTTCTTCTTCTCTTCCTATAACTACATTCATTTCGTCTTCTTCCGTTTATCTTATACTTATCAACTGTTTTTCTTCGTCTTCTCTTCATCTTCTTCTTCTTTCTTCTCTTTTCTTTCTTCTTCTTCTTCTTTTCCTATAACTACATTCATTTCGTCTTCTTCCGTTTATCTTATACTTATAAACTGTTTTTCTTCGTCTTCTCTTCATCTTCTTCTTCTTCTTCTTTTCCTATAACTACATTCATTTGGTCTTCTTCCGTTTATCTTATACTTATCAACTGGTTTTCTTCGTCTTCTCTTCATCTTCTTCTTCTTCTTCTTTTCCTATAACTACATTCATGTCGTCTTCTTCCGTATATCTTATAATTTTCGACTGGTTTCTGCGTCTTATCTTCGTCTTCTTTTGTTCTTTGCCTACTGCTACATTCGCGTCTTCTAATTTTATATCTTTCGACTTCTTCTTCTTTGTCTTTATCTATTACTACACTCGGTTGTGACTTTTCTTCTTTATCTTATGCCTTTCAATGGATTCATTTTCTTCTTCTTCTGTTGTCATCCACTACTTTTGCGGCTTCTTCTTCTTCTTCTTCTTCATCATATTACACCAATAATAAATTATGGCAGTCATTACAGTATACGTGGAATATTGAGGACAATTGGTTGATTCTACATAATAGGAAACGTTCTGCGCATATGCATAAGGTTCATAACACAGGTGGGGTACTAGAGTTCATTTTGTCGCGGTTTGCAATTATAGTAGGAATAGGCGGTTGACCATTCACTCGGTTAAAATAGGACTATACGAGTTTCAGATAGAAGAAAGTTTGGGGGAAGGGGGAATAAGAATTGTATTACAAGATGGTGAACACTTGTCGGGGTACACCATGGTAGGATAGCAAGGAATAGTTATTGGAAACCTTCTTGACAACTGGGTTATGGTTGAAGCTCTACTTCTTTAACAAATATGCATCGTCTTTAGGCATCTCTTTTGAGGGTTAGCTGGACAGTTAGTTGAAACGACGCCCAACGGTTATGGAAGGGACTTGTCCATTTGCGACTAGTCATTAGAAAATTTGGAGGCGGACTGCACTTTTTCTTTTTAGAGTGGATAGCAAGTATCATCGTCATCATGTTTACTCACGTACAGGACATATTGAGATCGAGGGGTTCGCTCTATATATTAGGAAGCTGGTTGTTAAGTTCATATGAATAGGTTGTACATTAATTCGTAGGCTAACATAATTCTGGAACTTCAGATTTATCGTAGCTCGCATTTCATAGGAGAAATATACAGTTAATATTTACTCGGTTGAGTTGGTTTGTATAGCTTGAAGGGGATGTGGGGAGTGTTAGTGGGAGTATATTCTGGGGGAAGGGGGGTATATGCTGGGGAAAGTAGTATAGAGTTCCGAGGTGGTGAACACTAGGAGTGTACCATTGTAAGGGAAGCAAGGAGGATAACAAAGTGGGGGGAGGGGCGTTCCTTTTAAGTGTTGATAACAGGATGGAGCTTGAGTGGTTAGCAGACACAATGATGAGATTACTGAGGCATTCAATCGATTATGAAGAATCGAACCTTTTCAGTCAATTGAATAAATTAGATACAGTCCCTTTTGCTTTCAAATCTTATATTTATGTTAGTTGTACACTTTTCATTTGAATGATAGACAGATGGTTTACAGTAGCTTTAAATACGCAAAAAGGATTCCATTGAAAAGGAATTCTACCCTAATAGAAATATAGTACGCGGGGAAAGGAAAGAACAACGATTTATTTTAAAAGAAAATTTTAGAAACTCTTGATAAGTATCACGAAATATACTATCCTATTGGGTTATTTAGCAGATAGGCTTGGTCTGATAGATCATTCCTCTCTCTAAATAAGGGGGACGCTGTGATGGTCGACATAGAGATAGATTTAATAAATTTAGAAAATCTTAAAATAATAATATTCAAAAAAGTCAAGTATGGACATCAAAAATATATTTCTTCTGTTTGGAATCGTTTAAAAGTAAAAGCCTGATATATTTCTTCTTTAGATTCTATGTATTACAAGAGGCTAACAAAATATTGAATATTCAGCTATACAAGTAATATTTCTTAGATCTTTATTATACCATAGATATAATTCTGTGTTAAATTAATATCGTTTGCCAATCCTAATAGACTCGACCTGGTGAGTAGGTGCGAACGAGCCTTTATTATTTATGAATCGGAACAGCAAGTCTCGCGTGTAGCGGGTGCTTTACTGTTATTTTAACGAAACGGACCAATCACAGGCGCGCTTTGCCTTCGACGGGTTGAGCCGGATGCGACCGTCCTGATGACTGAATCCGGCCAATGGCGAGCGCCGGCGGTGAGGTCATCGCGCATAGGATGAGTCACTGCACTAGCGTGGATTTCAGAGGTATGGTGAAATCATTACTATACAAGGAGCGAACACGATATACTCAGCCCCTTCAGTTCGAGACCAGACTTGCGAGCGGGAGCGCTGCCCAACAGACTACCGACGGAGCCCTGAGTTCCAGAACATCATTTGCGGATGGAGTTGCTGCCCGGACGTATGGAGGAATCTACCAATCATCAGTACCAAGAGAGGATCATACCGCCACTGTATAACAGCTAAGGAACACATTTATATTATCTATTACGATTAATTATTTTCACTATCGAAATGTATTTATTTTGGGAATATTTGAGTTCGGAATAATTATGTGTAATTAAATATCACGATTGCTTGTGTGATATTGGTTCAAATCGTACAAGAATTACGTTCCAAACGGGTGTATTTTTATGCAAAGCGAATTTCATACCGTTTATGCTAAAATTTGAATACACGGATTTCTATATGAATTACTTAGTAGCATTATAATAATTACTGTATTGCGTAGGTATTGCGCAATCATTACACTCGGTCTACAACTAACTCTTAGGATCATATTCATATTATCTATTACGGTTAATTATTTTCACTATCGAAATGTATTTATTTTGGGAATATTTGAGTTCGGAATAATTATGTGTAATTAAATATCACGATTGCTTGTGTGATATTGGTTCAAATTGTACAAGGATTCCGTTCCAAACGGGTGTATTTTTGTGCAAAGCTAATTTCATACCGTTTATGCTAAAATTTGAAAACACGGATTTCTATATGAATTACTTAGTAGCATTATAATAATTACTGTATTGCAAAGTATTGCGCAATCCGGTCTTCAGTTAACTCTTTATGATTTGAGTACCTCGGTACATCTAGCTTAACAAGTAGCTTCAGAATGACGAGTAAAGGACAGAATGGGGAAGTCTAACTAAAGATTGGGGATATCTGGTTTGTGTTAGCCTAGCTGGCTGAGGGGTGGATGATTGCCGGCACTTGGGCGTGGAACCCGCACAAGCCCCTGCAGGGCCCCTTAAAGGCGGGGTCCTCCTTGTTGCTCGGGGTCGTCAATAAACCGACCACCTAACCTCATCTGGCGCAAACTACTTAAACCAACAAAAAGGTTCCCTTTGTCTTTGGAAGGATTTCCATGCTTGAATGCTGTAAAACCTTGATAGAAAACGTTAACTTCTATTTCGTCCTCTGTAAGAAAGACAGGGCCAGAATAAATATAAAAATCATTCACTCATAAGGAATAGCTGGGATATTGTAAATATGTTACTAACACTCTAACATTTGTCCAAAGTAAATGTTGCAAGATGCAGAATCGTGGGACGCCGCTCTGAAAAGGCACAATGAGATTGCACAATAATTTGTAACATCGCTGACTATGCCCGCAAAGGAGGCTAATGTCGTCATCAATTCGTACCAAAAGAGTACATGATTCTTCAAACACCGGCCTAAAAGAAAGGCGCCTCAAGACAACACCCATCATCAGAAACTCGTACCAAAAGAGTACGTACATCTCAATCATAAGCCTAAAAGAGAGGCGTCACGGGATCACATCTCGTAAAGAAGAGATAGAGTCTCGGGATGCAGTAAGTTCCGGAGGAACAAGGGGGGCCGTTTAGTCACTTAGGAAGTCGGCCACCGGGTTTAGGCGGGCGCGGGGCCTCTACCCCTCTCAGCAGAGATGCTGAGGGTTTAAAAAACCAAAACTTAGCATTCAAAGAAACTATTATTTCATATAAACTCACGGGCTGTTGTAGAATCCTTTCGAACAAACCATCCCCGAGACCTTATCTACTTATTTATAAAGAAGTTTCGCTTCAAAAATGTCGTATTTCGTAAATAGCAAATATATGTATTATTTTCTCACGCAACTAATATGAACAGGTTCATACACGTCTAGGACGAAACCATTCAAGGTAAGAATTTGCTAATACAAAGTGTTTATAATTATTAATTTCAGTGGTATTTAATATGTGTGAATTTTTCCCTTTGCAACGTTCGGACAATTTTACTGGTTTGTCTCAAATCGAAAATGTTCTATTTCTAATACACGAATTCTTCTGGTGAACGTATTTTATTGTAACATAAATGTATAGATTATTAGGTTCGTTAGATGTTTTTATTACGTAATATTATGCAATTGTTTCCACACTGCTCCTATAAAAGAATTTGAAGTTATTACGATACACAACGGGGTCCTTCATCCATTAGACGAATCATGTGCCAATTCAACGACGTATTACGAATAGTATATATTGTATTTATCGAGATTTAGTCGCATTTATTATTTCTAGTGAGGTTTTTAGTATTGGTTCCAGGCGCCATTATGAGGCGGAGATAGTTCATATTCATAGCCCGACTGTAATAGGTATTTTTGTCGCGTAAGAGGTAGCACTTTTAGAAATATAACTATGTTTTATGTTTCGTCCCTGACGGACAGGATGGTATAGCTGTGGCTATTTAGGTAATATACTTAGTAAATGCAAAGGGCATTAGGTATTATCAATATAGTATGCGAACCCAAGATGTTAGAAATATTTTTAGTTAATATTTGTAGTTAATATTGCATTCAAAAGCGCAATTTTCACAGAATAATTATTTCCAGTTAATAATATATATTTTAGTTAAATGTATAGTTAGCACAGGCAGAGTATTAATATTGTATAGAATACATTATTTATAATATTTCAAGAAGGTATAATATTTTATTCCGCGATCCTTTTATAGCTACAGCGTATCTGTCGACCTCAGCCGTTGCCACCCGAGCCATACAACTATTTTCACTAACATCATACGGCAAATGACTTTATTCATTGCAATGAAATTTTTATTATTTAATATTATTTTCAGTTAATACGTATTTTTAGTTAATTTATCGTATAGAACAATTTCTGATAGTATAGAACATTATTTCATATGAAAAGTTGAATTTTAGTAGTAGTAATATTTCTGTATTGAATATTTAATTTTTAACAACTGTATCGTTACATCATATGGTTGAAGTCGACCGGTTGCATCCTGCCGCTCGATCGCGCGCGCTCACATATAAGAATAATGAAATATTTAATAATCCAATATATTGTATTTTGAACGCGACGTTTTGCTACTTACTAACCTTCATTATTTAGTAGGACCCACACTAGGATTCATCACATTGTTAGCCGCGGCCAGGAGTTGGCAAATTAATTGAATATAATAGCTAAAACTAAATATCAACTCGCGACGAGTAAGCATCGACATTTTAAATAAATTATTAATACAGAATTCATCGTTAATACGTAGGAAGACCCCTCTATCTACCAGGGTCATTACAGTGGTTGTCCGCGACCAGGAGATCGAAATGAAAAATATAATAATAAAATTAAACTCGCGTCAACTATTTTACGACTGAATAATATTTTTCATATAATAGAAAGCATCTCTAGAAAATACCGTCATTTGACGAGGACCCCTCTATCTACTATCTAGCTGGTTCATTACAAACTGGAACGTCGATGCAACGGCGGTGTCATAAGGACTTATCATGAGAAGTGGTATCTTTTTTTACAGAATATGGTTAGAGCATTTAAAGTAATAAATAACGAATAAAACAAAAGCTAACGTTAAAAGAACGTTTGGGGGTATTTTAATGAGGATGATGTGCGTGACGGATTCAGAAAATCTGCTTATTATTATTAGGGTCACCACCCGCCATGTGAAGAATGCTTGATGATATTACTATCTCGATAAAACAGTTACAAGTTATAAATAAGTACGATTACAAAGACAATGATAGATACTCGAAGGGCGAGAGCCTTCGTTTTATGCCGAGGGTCGATGGAAGACTGACATGCCGTATAGGGCGTTTGTTGCTTTTTATATAATTTGCGAACAAAGAAGTTTCTTGAAGTCTGGCTGTATATGTATAAATATGCTGATAGCGCGGTGGTCTACATCGGCCTACCCTGCTGTACCTTGACTTCGTCTACGCGGCATTCTTGCCATATCTGTGTGTGTGTGTGTCTGTTCGTCTGCTTATTCACTATATGGGTGAGTTCTGTGAATTCGTCGTCGGGTTGATTGCCCGGCATTCCCGTGCCTTTACCTCCTACGTGGGTGCATGTGCACCTGTAAACGTGCAGGAAGATTCCCACAGGTCTGACTCCTTCTGAGACGGAGGTTTCAGTTTCAAGAGTGGTTCCAAGTTCCACGAAAAAATACCTCCTGTTCCAACAAAGCTAGTTGGTACTAGAGTATAATACTTACACTCCTGTTGAAGTATATTGTAAGTCTTGTACATAGCAAGTAAGGCCGAAAAAAATTCTACCGGAAGTAAATCGCTGCGAGATACTGTGTATTTTAATAGTAAACTAGACGTAAAAACAAAAGTGTTAGACTAGCCATAATATTAGAGATACGTTCCTCAATAGAACCAGCCCTGAAGCCTGGACGAAGAGGTCGGGAGTTGGGGGTGAGCCTTGCATACTCTTTTCTGAAATCCTTTTGATTTA
>JADDOH010012292.1:0-32877 GCA_016648135.1 Agrypnia vestita
ATATAATTTCGTCTTTATGGGACATCTATAATATATCTTGATTAATGATGTCCTGGGAGTGGAATGAGCTGGGCTGCTTTTGGCAAACTCAAACATATCTTCGAGAACAAAGAGATCCCAATTAGCCTAAAAAGAAAAGCCTTTGAATCGTGCATACTGCCAGTGATGATGTATGGAGTGGAGACTATGGCCCTTACAAAGAAAAGTGTAGAAGAGCTCAAATGCATCCATGGAGAGATCCATGCTTGGAATAAGCCTAAGAGATACAATTAGAAATGACGAAATCCGGCGCAGAACTAGAGTAGTTGATATCATGGATCGTGTAGCGAAGCTAAAATGGCAATGAGCAGGGCATGTTGCAAGACAGGATGCTACAAGATGGCCTCCCAGAGTTCTGAAATGGAGACCTTGAGAGAATAAAAGAGGCATCGGAAGACCTCAAAAGAGATGGGCCGACGATACAGCCGCTGTGGGGGGAAAGAAATGACTACAATTTGCAAACAACAAGGAAGGATGGAAGGGTATGGAAGAGGTCTATATTCAGCAGTGGAGAGATGAAGGCTGAAGAAGAAGAATGGTGTCCTTGGGGACAAAATCCAGAACTGTGTTATGAAAAACTTGGACAAACTCAGAATATTATGAATATTCTTAACAAACTACTATATACTAAACTAACTTACGTTTCCTAATACGAGGAAATGTTCAAGTTTGTATTGTGGGGTACTATGCCGTGTTGTTACGACCTTTCGGGCCGACGTTTCGGATCCCATTGCAGGGTCCATCATCAGGGCTGATGTGTTGTGAATGTTGGTGTTGTGGTTAAGTATCGGCTTACAATACCGTGCCGAAGTCATGATGTGTTGTATTGTGTTGTGTGTATGATTCATCTGTTGTCTGATCACTATCTCTGCGGAGTCTGCGACGAGAATGACTTTGAAGCGCCGGATACCAAGATGTTTTTAATTTGAGACCATCATCTGTATTAATATTTATCGGCTGCTTGTAGATTTCTAGTGCTTCCTTGATAAGATGCGCCTGGTGACTCTTAGGCTTTCCAAGGATTTTCGGTACGAATGCAAAATGATGGCCGGTATACAGAAAATGCTCAGCCAGTGCTGATTTTTCTGGATGACTGAGTTTGCATGCCCGTTTGTGCTCGTCCTTTTGGAAATTGTACGCGCCGTTTGTCCCACGTATACTTTATCGAAACGTCGGACCGAAAGGTCGTAACAACGCGGCATAATACCCCAGTACACAAAAACTTGAAGATTCTGAGTGGCCGTAAAAACCTAAGAAAGAGGAAATGTTAGTTAGTTTAGAATATAAAAGACATATTTAGGCATTAATTTTGAGTATATCAAATAGCGATGATGAGTATTTTTTTTCGTAATTTATGGTGGAGTTTATTGGCTAATTTTTTTCCATCTGCCGCGCATAACCGAGAGTCCACTGGATTTTGTTTACTTTCCACTCGTGATAAATATAAATGGAGATGGATCTTCCTGGAAGCTGGAGAGTGTCGTCCATTTGTCATTGTGTTTCTCCGAGAGTGCCCGCGTCCCGGTGACATTAATCTAGACATTATCACAGCAAAATACTTGTGACTTCAATCAGTAGATTGCCATCTCAATATATTATTTTGTGTGCTTAAACACATTTACGAAAACAATCGACTGTGCGGAGAGATTTAAAAAAAATTGTGAATTTAAAAAAAAATGTAGATGTGAAACGGACTTAATTAATTTACTTAAAAAATATCATATATATCCTTTGTGGCTGTCAAAAAAATTATCATATGTAACATATGTGGCTGTTAATTTTTATTTATTTCTAATTCAGTACATAGTTATCGCGTCAAAGTCATTTTTCAGTAGGTATATACATACTCCTACGACTATACTATACACTTAGGTATATGTATAGAATACTTTCATTAATTAAAAAAATATATATAATACTCGTTTCCCCTCAATATTAATACGACGTTTCTGGTTTTATCATTCTATACAACTACATAATTTCGAGTACGTTCATCCTTTTTATCAGAAAATAACATAACAACGATTTATAAAACAATTTACTTTGAAGCATGATCCCAACAGGGTTCAATGGGCTACTTTCGAAATGATTAGATGCTACTATATCTTCGCTTTGACGGACGCACACGAAATTATTTTTTAAAAGTGTGATCTGCACCTAACCTTTTGAAAATAAATAGTAAATAGATCTAATACGATTTAATTTTGCTAAAAACCCGCTATTTCATATATTCTCATTTCCATAGTTGTCATCTCCCACCACGACTAAGGCCACGCACCCGTCCGACAATTGATTATTTTGTACATTTGATTTAATGGATCAGTTAGTGTACGTCTATTCCTACGAACAAACACTTTTATCCAAACTAGACGACGTTTAATTAATCAAAATTATTTTAGGCAAAGTTTTTACTACTCAGTTTTTTGCGTAGTCAATAATAAGCGCAGAGTTAATTTTTAATTAAACTAATAAAACAAAAAAAATTAAGTTGCAACAGGTCACGAGGCTCACTAACTATAGCGAAACAAAGTAAAAAACACCCAGATATGAAAAAATCATGTACATGTTCAGTGTCTTCATCGGAAATCTAATCCAGATTTCCGAACAAAAGTGTACTTTATCACTGAAAACATAGTGAAAATTGAACCGCCATATACGCCATGTACGCGTCAGCCATTGCAGCCATATGCAAGAAATCATATTAAAATATTAATTCCGTAAAATTATCTTTCAAATTAATCCAAATTTATGGATTTTAAAAACATTTTTCTGTGTTTCATTTTAATTTAAAGTTCTCCGCCTCTATAAGACAACCCTTTATAAATATTTTGAATATATGATATAACTTCACAATATACTTGTTACGATAAATTTATAATAAAAAATGTCTTAATAATAAAATAAATTTTAAATTGTATTCATAACAAAATAAAGACTCGCAAATCAATAAATACAATTAAAGAATGGGTTCCAGATAAATTAAAAATAAATAAATAATTCAAA
This sequence comes from Agrypnia vestita, assembly GCA_016648135.1. Lineage (NCBI taxonomy): Eukaryota > Metazoa > Arthropoda > Insecta > Trichoptera > Phryganeidae > Agrypnia > Agrypnia vestita. Next base: position 3,043 of record JADDOH010012292.1, read on the forward strand.
TTAATCAAATCGATTTCTCGTACATCTCAAGCAATGAATTCGCAGAATTTGAGTGCAAACACACATTTCACATAAACAAAAATCAAAAACAGAACCAAACTCAATTCCCCGTTTCTCGAATACAGTTTGTTTATTTTGCGAAGGCGTTCGAGCACTTTTCGATTCCTTTGATACAGGCGCACTCTGATAAAGTGCTCTTTTGTGGGCTGTTACGCAGCCGAGTCTGCGGCAGTCTTCTAATAAATCCATCGCACCTTTCTGTAATGGACCAGCAGGGGCTAATGCTGCGGACGCAGGTAAGGTCATAGCCCTTGGCTCCTTCAGAGATATGTGTAGGCACATTCGGATTCGTGCGTCAACGTGGCGAAAAAATAAAGATTACTACTATTTTTAATAATTTAATGCAAATAATTCATTAATACCATATATTTGAGCCGGGAGTTGAGAGTGTGAGAACAGCGCCACCTAGCGTGGCGTAGCACCTTGGTAGCGCTAGTGACGGACATTGTTACATTGATTGAGAATTATGCATTTTTTTTATACCTGATTATTTTATACATATTTTTTGTTGCATACGGTACAAGCACCATTGAAAAAATGAGGTAAAAAAAGATATCCTCTCACAAATTAAAAAAACTCATTTAATTATACAAGAAAACATTTTTTTATTATGAAGGAATATTAAAATATTATTTCTTTAATTTATGTAAGTTTAAAAGTATTTAACTATATATAAGGTAAAAGGCTACGCAAATAAATATACAGAGTGTCTCATAGCTAGTAGAAAAAACTTTACAGGTGGATTCCTGCCTTGATGATGAGTCGAAATGTTCAAGTAACTGTGACTTAATATAAATAGTTATACTATCATTATAATAACTTATAAAGATTATGATAAATACATTCGCTTCAATGCAACTCAAATAAAATAATAAAAACCTTCTAAAAAAAAATATTTTCAAATTTTGCAAAAATTTATCATTATATTTGATTTATTTTTTTAAATTAAAGCGAATAAATTTTTCGTAATCGATCTGAGTTAATAGTTTGTAACTATTCATAATAGGTCATAGTTGCTTGAACATTTTCGACTCATCATTAAGGCAGGAATCCACCAGTAAGGTTTTTGCTACTTAGTATGAGACACCTGTATAGCTTTTTTAAAACAGTTAAATAATTTATGAAATCGGTTAAATACTAAGAAAAGTAGATATTTAAACGATTAAAAATTAATTTATTTTATTAAAGATAATTGTGAATTTTGCAGTATTATTGAAAAAATTAGAATGTCTCACATGTATACAGTTCTATAAAGCCCATAAAGTGAAGCAATTTTAATCGGTTCTAAAACTTCGTTAGCATTGTAATTTATTAACTGATTTATTAATTTAGTTAGTGTGTGTCATTAAAAAAAACTAACCCATAAAAACCAAGTTTTTATTATACTCCCTTTCTCATTGAATCAGGTTTCGTGCCCATACACGCGTCGGACTAATTACTTATTTGTATTGATTCCGATTTGAAAAAAAAAGATTAAAATGTCGAAAAATCCAAAATAATACTATATTTATTAAATTTTTTTAAACGAAAATTTGTTAAATCATTTTTATCGTCGCCACGAGTCAGCTTTCAAAGTTTCAGCTCGATTGGATCACGGGAAAAGTTTTTTTGTCAGACAAGCAAGCAAGCAGACGCTACGAGTTAAAAGAAAGGGAGTAAAAATATATGCGTTTAAAATATATGGAACTCAAATGACCTATTTTAATTTGATGTGATTATTTAACTTTTCATAGAAATGTAATACAAAATGCAAAAAAGCCATAAGACAAAGTGCTCGTCACCTCTGAATTTCGCTCGTATTTCCGGATAATCGCCTTGATATTGGACCTAAAGAAGAAAATGAAAAGCACACAAAGAAATCTTCGGCCAGTGATGACATTTATCTCAATAATATAATAGGTTTGATTCTTGGTGTCGTCTATGTAAGCCCTCTCTTGTGTAAATTTATTGCGGCTGAAAATCTAATATCGGTTTGAATATTAATTTGTGAGAATTTAACAAGATAACCATTCGACTGGAACAGTTAATCTGTAATCTAGAGGGTTCACCCAATGGTTAACGTGCGCTCATAAATCCGAAATCTGCTCAACTTGATTTGAGAAGATTTTCTCTGTCAAATAGAAGAGAAATATTTGTATCTCCGGTTATCCACGCAAGAAAATACTTTTATATTTATATTATTTTTTTATATAGATTTGGTAATGATTTATTGATAGTTTCCCGGGAAAATACGTAATATTACGCGTAACTTAAATAGACACAGAATATTTCAAAGAAATATATTTTAGATTAATGTAATTTTATTATTTTATGTTATACAGTTTGGTCCGAATAAAATACAACGCGCATTTTAGAAGAAATATTTTAATATGTAGTCAATTTCAGATCTTCTTAGTATGCAGATACATTATTTAATTTATGAATAGAAACTTGTCACTAAAAGTTTTATTTATAGCGTGTCAATATTCGCAATTTACTTAATAATTCAAAGAACAATTTTAACAATTTAATGTTAAATTATAATTTTATTTTACATGATTAGTTTGTTAGTCAGATCTCTATACAAAATATCAAAGAAAATACAACAATACAAAATAAAATAGAGTAGAGAAGAAGACAAAAAGACCCCGTTTCTCTCTAAACATCGGCTTTCAGCATAGCGTAGCGAATTTTACTGTACTATATACAATTTATTTTAACATTTACCAAGTGGAAAAAATTATCTCGCAATTTTTTTTGGCTAAAATTATTTACTTGAAACGTGTTAAACTCAAATGTTTATATCATCATTAACTGGATTTATTTCAACTATTTATTTAATTAATTCAATAAATTAGGCGTTGTTTCACGTACAGAGTGGAATTTCATGATTAAAACAACGTTTTGTTCCACTGATTTGAGCTATATTAACCTAAGCGCTTTTGGTGGGCACAAACATCATCTTCAGAGGCAATATTAGAACTAATTGTAAATCAATATGGCCGAAAAATCGAAAGTAAAGGGTGGACGGAGGGGGAGGGGTAGTTATTTATTGACATATACCACAGTAATTAATTTTTACATACACTAATACTTATTTTAATAATGGGGATGACGCGGGTATTAGAATATTTATTAGGTTAATTGCTTTATTAATTTCTAGTATTTTTAGAGCATCCAGTTTACGACCCTTCGTCACTAGATGTAAGACCCTAACATTATTTTTGTCAAACAAATGATCACGTTCAATACGATGGTCTGCCGTCTTAGAGTATCAATTAGTTCTATTGCATCTGAAGATGACAATGTCCTTAGGTTTTCAAGGCCGTTCAGAATCTTCTGTGTATAGTTTTCTGGGATATTCTGCTATGTATATATAGAGAGGTCACATGTACACGGCAGAATATCCCAGAAAACTATACAAAGAAAATTCTGAAGATGATGTTTTTACCCATCGAAAGCGCTTTGGCTTATATTACTCAAATAAGTGGAATAAAACATTGTGTTTTAATTATTGTGTGAATTAATTTTATTAACTAGTTAACTTTGAATATTGTTTCTATGGTTTAAAAGCGTAATAGGGAAGACAGTACTCAGAAATATTTTTATATTTTCAGAAATATTTAGTATACGTTGTATCCTTCTCAGGAAGGGAACTTCGTCCTGTAACATGTGGAGGTGTTTTATTCATATTGAATACATAAATATTTAGTGGTGTATACCAAGTTGCGTTTTATTAAATCGAAAATATTTTTTTATTTTCCATTGTTGAATATTGGTTTTGCGGACATGGCAAGTAATGGTCATTTTGCTCAGTGCTATCCGCGAATCTTCTATTTTATTCGACTGGTCGAAAACTGTTGGTTTATTTTTGGCAATGAAATATTTTCAAGAGTTTTTCTCTTTTGGAGTATTTGGGAATTTTCTGAAAAATTTTTGGTAGTGGTACCTAAATTTTGTTTTATATTTTATATTATTATATTATTTTTAGATTCTTGCAGATTCCAATAAAAGAATTAGCACAAATCTCAAAAAAGAATATGAAAGCATTAGTTAAAATATTATCTTAATATGTCGAGAATCATCATCATCATCGTCACCATCGTCATATTTTTTATCTCTTCACATGAGAGGGCTGGGGGGCAAAGAATCAACACTGAACTGTATTGTAGGTATACTGCTCGTAGCGCTCTTCAACAGCAGCTAACTCTCTTTTTTGCAGGGCTTTTCTTTAATCATTTTGACTCACAGCTGGTGGTAAAATATCCATTATATTTTTATAGACCTTAAACTTTAATACTGTCACGTGTCGTGGCTCGGGGTGAATGAATAAAAGCACTAGAAAGTAATTAGCGATTTATTAATTAATAATGAAATAATTATTCAATGTACAAAGTCACATGACACAATTTTTTTCTTAAATCTACATTATATCGCAATATATCACTCGTTTATCAACACTTTATTGTCGCAGGGTGACACGTATTTAACATTCACTAGAACATTCCATCCAATTCTCGAACGTAGTATTTATCGAGACCAAGTGGCTGTCCTAGAAAAAGCTAGCGGAAACAGTTGGAGGCCTGCTGCGAAGCGAGGTTGCAACTAAATTGGGCTGATGTGAAGAACGAACCCCAAGATAGCAAAAGTCAGAATCTTCTATGCGGTGCAGGGACCCCGATTCATTAGGATAGGGGATAAAAGAAAAAGAAGAATTATTTATTGCATTTATGTCGCCAATAAGGTACATTCAATTTCACGACTGGCACATTTGGCCGTCGTCTCGCGCGAACTTCGCACTGAACGAACTGTCAAACACGAATGAACTCCCGCCGCGGCGTGGTTCCTCATCGCTTCTCGGTTGTTACAGGCGTTTCTACACGTTTGTAGACGTTCCCTGAAGGTTGAAGATAATTGGAGACCCTTCTAGATTCTACGACAGTGTTGTTCCAAGTGACATATTACCAGGAGCTCGGACAAAGCGTAAATTTCTTTTTAGCATTTCGTGACAATACTGTATTCTAAAATCCAATGGAACAGTAATCGTAACACGCACACATTTCTGCGATTGGATTAACTCAAACACATTGGTTTAACACGACTTTGTATCCAATACACTTTCGTTTCGGGCGGCATAATTCAACAATAAACAGCGCTAGAAAATAGGATAAGGTTTTTCCATCAGAAAAACAGAATAAAATTGAATGTAACACAGTTATGACCTCCCTCCGTGGGACGAAGGTTGGAGAAAAAGACGTCAGTTTTCAGATTTTCCTCCAGCGATGATCGTGTTTCCTCCTCGGGGAGGAATGAACAACCCTCCGACCCTTACACTCAAGGCTTTCACGCGGTCCTAGTTTCCCATTACTCTAAGCGAAATAAAGCCTTTTCTCATATCTTTATTTCGGTGTGAATAAATTGTGTTGAATTTTAAATCGCGCTCTGAAAAGAATTTCATCAAATTTAAATAACAAATTTCAACACTGGAATCTGAAAACACAAGTTAGAAATACGACATACATATATGCATACTTTTAAATCAAATCAATGAATAACTTCAATGGATAAATAGAAAAAATATAGGCAGCAGTGAGATTCGATCTTTTATTGTCGTCGATTTTTGATCTAATATGCCCTTTTATTAAGACGTTTATCTTTATCACATTTATCCTTCTTAGTAACTCATTTTATTTTTTTTATATTCGCTAAAAGCTTCCTTTTTATATATTTTATGTTAATATTTACTTTTTCGCTTCGAACTTTATCTTTCTTTTTATACTAATATATCCTATACAGGGTTATTTGGAAAACATTAATAACCTCGCAGGACTATATTCCTGCCTTGATTATGGGTCAAAAATGTTCAAGCTATTATAACCTAATATCAATAGTTAAGGAGATATGTGACATCAAAGTTTGCATTTTTTTTAAATATTTCTAACTTATTTTTTGTAAAACGTTAGACTATCATTACAGTAACTCATATCGATTACGAAAAATTCATTCGTTTGAATACAAGTTAAATAAAATGATAAAAACCCTGAAAAATTCCAATTGGAATGTTTTCCAATTGGAATTCGAACTTTGATGTCGCATATCTCCATAACTACCGATATTAGGTCATAATAGCTTGAGCATTTTCATAATCAAGGCAGGATTATAGTCCTGCGAGGTTTTTAATGTTTTCCAAATAACCCTGTATATTTTAACGAGGCTAAAAAGGATCACGCACTCATGTCAAGTGACATTTGTTTGAAATGTTCACAATACTACTGAAGATTCCAGAACAGCCTAGCGTAATCCACAGCTTTCGAGAGACGTCTCCAAAGTTCCAGGAACATCTGGAAGTTACGAGAACTTGCGAGAAAACACTATAAAAGTCTAGTAAATACTAGAGAAGTCTCGAAGGTTCGAAAATTCAACGTTAGCGGGTAAAAATAAAACGGATCCAGGCCGCGGGGAGCACTTTTATTTTGACGTTTCCTATTACGCGGCTCTAGCGATCACGAAGCGAAAACATTACCATCAGGCGTGTGACCTAAGCGACAGATAATTAAGTGAAGTCCTTACCCTTGTGCGATACTTGAGCGAATATTCTGGAAAAGTTCTTACGTGGCGAAATAAACCGGAGCGAATAGTAATACGTGCTGAAATTGAATCGATTATTCTAGTGAATAGTTAATAAAGTGTTGAAGCGATTATAAAGAGTATATTTACGAGTGATAAATTTACGAAATAGTTTAATTCAAATAATAGCGTTAATTTAAATAGTTTTAAGAGACTTTCATTAATTCAAGACTCCCAGCCACGACACGTGACAATATTTTAATAATTTTAGTCTGCATTACTTATTTCATTATACATCTTATCTTATCTTATCTAGTGATAATTTCTGTCTATATATCATATTCTTTTATATTTAATGAAAAGCTTGTATTATAATTCACTATATTTATACTTATATAGATTGTGTGGGACTTACCTTCCCACATACTGGAATAAAGACATAAACAAATTATATTTTCACGGGATCATGACTGTGGGAAGCAAACGAAACACTTCAAATTAACTATCGATTTATTAACTTAATTTAATCACTAAGCGTGAACTTACTTGGAGCACTCTCCTTGAATTCACTCTAAATGTTTCTAGAATATTTGACACACTAATTCACTAAATTCTTTCTAGAATCTTCGCTGCACTTTTCATCACTCCTGACTGACTTGTCTTTAACATACTGATGCACGTTACTTAAATCGCTCAGGTCGCACGAGACAACTCCTCACTTATGGGTAGGTACTTTCTTGATTTACTGTCGCTGAAATCGCTAGTGTCGCTGTAGCTGTCGCTGAAATCGCTGAATGCACTGGCAACACATGCCGCATGATTTAGCTTTCTATGGTAATAGCTGGTAATAGCCCGCTGTCACACATCTGGCACACACTGAGTGCGCAGTGGCCGGATAATCTCTTTTCATAATTACCTAATGTCACTTTTGCAATGTTTCGAGAATCCAGTGGACTGTTTGAGCGATTTTCGTAGCGCGTATTTTTTTCTGATTCTACCATTTTGTGGCAATATTATCAAATAATTGTGTTTTTTAATTGCAATTAAAATAAAATTTAAAATAAACGCTTTTAAATCAAATTAAAACTGTCTTATAATATTTTTGCGTAACACTTCGAGTTTTTTTATGACACTACGGTATTTTATAAAGTATTATATAAAGGGTGTCCCAAAATTTACGCAAGACTTGAATTTGCCGCCATTTGTGCGGATAAGTATTGGCAACCCAAAAGAAATAGTTTGACAGCTGACAGCTTAGGGTTAGTAAAATTGGAGCAATACACGAGAGAAAAACGCGTTTTCATTGTTGATTAATATTAAAAAAATAATGTAAGTTTGGCAGCCACAGTTCGCAAATTTTGTACAAAATATGGACGGAATATTAATTTTACTTCGTTAACTGAGGAGAGAGCCATTGAAAAATTCAGAAAGACTGGATCAACTGGTGATGCTGAACCCACTGACCGTCCAATTACAAGCCGTTCAAATGTTAATATCGAAGCAGTGCGTGAGTGTTGATAAAAGTCCAGGAACATCAATTGAGCGTCGTGGACAAGAATCGCAAATTTTAAGAAGCTCTCTACAGCGTATAGTCACTCAAGATCTGCGTCTCCATGCTTACAAAGTTCAAATGACAAAAGATGACCATGCACAGCGAAGAGAGTTTGTTAAATGGATTATTGAATATCACCAAATGGATGCTGATTTTTCGAGCAATAAAGTCATCCTAAGCAATGCAGCTCATTTTCACCTTGATGGCTTAATTAATCGTTTAAATTGCCACATTTAGGGTTCAGAAAACCCAAATGTGACTGTCGAAAAACAAATGATTAGGCGTGATGACAGATTTTGAAATAACATTCTATATTGTAGGTACACGTCTACTATTACCGAAAATAACATTATTTCAGTAACAAACTAAGTTTTTATACAAATAATTGCATTTTCATCTATCCATTTTTAATTTCGCGCAAAAACGCCCGCAGCTGTCATTTCGTCAAGTGACGTGACGTCACGTCTACGTGACGTCAAGCCCCAGTAAACATTGCATTGTGTCTATGGCAACGGTTCAAAGACACGGTGATGGGTACCGAGGCGTGACGTCATTCTCTCTGACCGGTGTTTCAGTTAAAATGGCGGATTGCACAAATTTACACTTTTATTTTATTGAAAATCTTATTAATCTCAATGTGTATATTAAAACTGGATCATTTTTTAGAATCCTATCAAAATATTTTCTTCTTTTAATACTGTCATCATGCTTGCTCACAACGTGTCACTTTTTGGTGCGTATTTTGGGCTTGAGGCATCATTGGACCTCACTTCTTCGAGAATGAGGCTGATCAACGCGACATGATAACTGAGTATTTCTGTCTTAATTGGACGATATTAATACGGAAGTCATGCAGATTCTAGAAGACGGTCCCACATGCCATACAGCCTGTGAAACAATTCAATTACTGCAGGAGACATTTCCTGGTCGTGTACTCTCTCGTTTCGGTGATCAGAATTGGCCGCCTAGATAATGAGATCTAACACCACTTGATTTCTTTTTATGGGGCTATTTAAAGTCAAAGATCTATGCCAAAAAGCCCACAACCATCCATGCATTGAAGGAGGAGATTCAACAAAGATTCAAATGAAATTCAGCCACATTTATGAAAAACGGTCATGGAGAATTTCGACAAAAGACTGCGTGTGCGCCAGCAAAACCACATGGGCCGTTTGCCTGATATGCTGTTCCATACACAACCATATCTTGTGTACTTTATGATTCAATAAAAAAATTACAATTTAAAAATATCTGTGTGTTTTCTATTTAATTAAAATCTTGTGTTTTTGGGACAACCTTTATATACAAGAGCACAAAACTTTTTATTGTATACTGCTAGACCTTGTTAAATATGTGAAACACTGCGAGAAATGCAAATTTTCTTATTTGTAGTTACCGCGAATATAAAAACATTACCCAGGATTCCCTTAGGGGCGATAGAAAATCATTGAAACATGCCGGCCAACCAGTTTTTCAGAGGGAGGAAATGCCACGGTATTGTATTTCTCTTCCTGCATTTATAAATAATAAATGTGTCGCAATAGGGGTTTTTCTTTGAAGTCAAGTATTTTCATTGAAAGATTTTTATTCAAGTATTTTAGCGTGTTTTTCTCAATTGCTTGTTTTAATAAATTTATTATAAATTAAAAATATCTAAGAACACAATTGCTGAATTTTGTTCATAGAGGGATAATCATTAGTAAGGATAAATTATAGATGTCTCACAGAGATAAATCTATTTATATGGAAAAGTATGTACGTGGGGTCATTGATGACCTTAATAGATGGTTATTAGTGACATCAGAGTACAAATTTGAGTATTTTGTGAACATTTGGATTAGATAATATATAATATACTTATACACTGAATGAATGATAATTATTCAACCATAGATGGGAATAGCCTAGTGAAATTAGAGTACAGGTTTGAGTATTTTGTGAACATTTGAATAAGATAATATATAATACACTGAATGAATGAAGATTATTCAACTTTAGATGGTGATAGCCTAGTTGTATCAAATACGTAAAATGAGGTAAATATATAAAATATATGTACATGCAACTATCAAAAATTGTATCGATGTGTGATTGTTCTTGGGTGTAATAGGCGAACGTTACATCATGCAAGGTGATCAAATAAGCCTGCCCTAAGGGGGGGTAAGGTTAATTCGTACAAAAAAAGGTATGTTTTTGTGAATTTTTTGTGACGATACAGTTAAAATCTATTTATTAAAACTAATGGTACATTAAATTATGACATTTTAAAAATATTGTGTAAAATTTTCAAGACGAAATATTAAAAAATACGGCAATGGCAGCAATTATTCGGACGTGTCTCGGAAAAAAGTAGAATTGCGGTGTCCATCATAACTTGGTGCTAGATCATCGGAAATCAAAAAATCAAAGTTCATTCGTTAGGTAATAGGTTTTTCCAGGTAACGCTGGGAGGGTTTTTTGAAATTTCAATTTTTCAATTTTTTGGAACACTATGAAGAGAAAAACGCGATTTTTTGAGAAAAATATCGACTAATTTGTTATTAAAAAATAAAAATTAATAACATATTTGAAAAAGATAGCGTTACCTCGTAAATTATGTACAGAAATAGTGTTCAAAATTTCAAAAGGATCGGTGCAGTAGTTTTGAAGTTATGACGGACACCGACTTTGAAAACGTGAGATGTGGGGAAAACGATTTAAAGTTTTGCATACTGTAAAATTCAAAATAAAACTCAACACTTATTTTATACTTACACATAATCGCCGATGCCGTTTTCACACAGCAAAGAGCTTTCATCATCAGCATATTTTTGTCCTTGTCTACACAAAACTCTTCCAATACAATAAGCACGTCCGGTAGTCCTCAGGTGAGCGCGTTTCTCAGCTGCCCGAGCAGGTATAGAAAATCAGTCTGAGTATCGCTCAAATGTTCATAATTTCGTCAATTTTGCTCCGATTGACTTGAAATTTTGACACAATATTCTTACAATGTTATACATTCGTTTAAAAAATAAAATGTAAAAGAAATAATTTAAAAACCTTACCCCCCCCTTAACACAAACTACCACCACATTGACATTTCCAACTCAACGATAGGAAACATAAAACAAACAATATCTACACAACCGCACCCAAACTAATTCGTACAATATATCTTCCCTTCTATTCTCGTCCCACATTCCCCTCAACCCTTTCCACTCGCTGTTAAAGTAAGTTAAATGAAATTAAGTTAAATTAAATTAAATAACTATATTCCGTGGAAAATTTGTAATTGTCATAATTTTATAAACCATTATTTTATATTTGTTAAGATGTTGATTTGCTGTTAATTTTCCCCAAAATAAAATAAATAAATAAATATAATTTATCTTTTTTTAAGATTTAAGTATATTTACACTAACTTATTTTAAATGGAATTGGAACGTCATTATTTTCGAAATTAACCTAATATAATTGGTATAATTAATAAAAATGTACTTTGTTTCCACCACTTAAATATTGAAAATATCAACATGTTTCTGGGTCAATGGTCCCTTCGTCAGGATATAATGTATACTTACAAATTAAAAATCAAAAATCGAAGTAAAGACAATAAAAATATAAAAAAATCATATAAGAAAAATTAGTAAATAATTAAGTACTAACATGAAAACAAATATAAAAAATCAAAAGATTATGAAACATATCGATATTTTCAATATGTAAGCGGTGAAAATAAAATAAATAATAAAATATAACAAAACAGCCACACATTACTAGGTGTCAAATATTTCAATAACTTACCAATGAGAACTGAAGAACACTATAAAAATTCAAGAAACACATAAAACAAATAGAAAATACATAATTTAAAAAAAAATATTTAGAATTATTAAAAATAACGATACTCCGAAATAATTAGTATACTTGAGTCACTAATATTTATCTTATGATGTTTGTATTTCTCTACACTGTTCCCTTATTGACGTGTACATACTTATTCATTCATGCTCTTATGTATCATACTCCTGTCCCCAAACACAAGTATTACTTTACTGGGGACAGTTAAACATGTAATATTCAATGTAAAATGTATGTAATATTTTTATTTTCAATAAAGAAATTTCAATATAATAAAAATTTAAAAAAACATTTTTACTAATTATATTTTTTTTATTTTTTTTATTTATTTAAAAATCCTTGTTTACAAATAAGATACTTAATACTAATTTAACAATAAAACATAAGATAAAACATAAGATAATTTACACATTTTTTTGTTTTGTTTAATTTGTGGATTATGCCACTCTACTAGGCTACGCCTGTCCCAGAGTGGCGTTATAGCACACAATTATAATATTTTTTCGAGTTCGTCAGTAGTATTTATTTTCATAAGGTAGTTATTATGTATCTATAGAGTATCAAGTGGAATGTTAGTGAAAGTTGAGTTAGTCATAAGTCCAAGTGTAAATATGTGGAGAATAATTGTTTAATGTAAAAAGGGTTAAAGTTTTGTTTAAGATTATTTTTTTATTTTTATTTTATTTTATTATTATTTTATTTTTATATGTCACAACATAATCATTTTGCTATTTATGAAGAAGTAATATAATTGACACCATGTACCTAAGTGCGAAATGTTAGTAAAGTTTCATATCCTTTCATTTTGCCAAGGAAGGAACTTTCCTGAGAATCTGTGATCTTAGCGAAACTCCAAATGTGCAAAGGGTTTATATTTCCGTACAAAATATAACAAAATCGTAACAAGGTAAAATTAGCAGTTCTAAATAGCTCTCCAAGTGCGTGCTGTAATGGTGACTGACTGACCCTTTTATCCCATTTTCCCTCTCGATCTTTCGTCCTTGTGAGACGTCATCTAGATACATTATATTAATTTATATTTGATAGTCCTCAACATAACATAAATCTAAGCTCGTGCCAAAGGACTACTGCGGCAAATAACTGTGATAACACGAAATCTTAGATACTTCGTTCTAAGCTTTGTTCTTAAAATAAGATGTCAAACTATTGATTAATATGGCAGTAACTTTACGGCGCAACAAGATCATTTTAATTTACACTAAATTGAACTTTGTAATGCACACACGTTGAGAAAAAAGTTATACTACGATGCATAGTTTTGAAAGGAGCAGTGCCTCTCATCATCAGGTGTAATTTATAACATCTGATGGTGAATGGGACTGCTCCTTTCGAAACTATAGAAACGATTAAATTTAACTCAACGTGTGTGCATTACAAAATTCAATTTAGTGTAAATTGAAATACGATATCATATGTAATTTGATTTTAATATTTTTATTAGTATGCTCGAGCTTTTAAATAAATATGTAAATAAGTTACACTTTATTACAAGAAGACTTTTTACTTGAAGAAACGTTTGTGAAAATCACATATTATATATGAAAACATGTTGAGAAATGATTAAATAATTTAATAATCATCCATGAAACAACGAAAAAATATTCATTCACGTACTGACGTGTCTTCTATGAATACATTTTTTTACTACTCACGAGTGCGCTCTGCGACGGAAATAAAATAAATGGCTTTGGATATAAAATACGTTTCGCCATATGAATTTTAAATATTGGAACTATCTTCTCTACACGTAAGAATAATAAAATCTCGGGTTCAGAGTAGTAAAGACTTTGCAACGTCTGCTCCAGAGCGGTATAAAACTTTTTTTATTTTCTCCATATTTTTATTGTCCGTCTCTATGTATTAAAATTCATTCACAACACGCTGAGGAGAGGTTATGGAAATATTCAGAAGTTTACTTTATTTCCTAGCGTAAGATGTCTTGGTGACATATGATTGTGGGAGGTGTGTAGATGGATACATGAAACCAATGTGGTGATTCGTTCTGATCTTCCAAACGGAGCTAAGAACAAAGAAATGCCAGCGGTCACGAACGAGGTCAACGGAATCTGCACTCTTCGTGGAAAGACCACGACGCTTCCGTACCTGCCAGCGCCTCGTTAGCAGCTCTCATTTCGCACTCCAATAGCATATTGTAACGAGATAAGCAGTAGGAATATTGTACTGTACGAATCCCTCGTCTATCTATGCGAATCACAACGCTATCGAAGGATCGAGAACGGCCTATAGCAATAGTTTGGATGTAAATAGCGGGACTTGAGGTTGTTTCGACAGTTCGTTCGGTGAGAAGTGAGTCGCAAGACGAAGAAAAAGGCCCACAAAGTGGAGCAATTTTCTTCATTTTAAATATATCGGTTAGGTCATTTATTAATTGATTAATTTTTTTTGTCATTTTAGGAAAAAATAATTCAAAAATATTTAAAATATATGCAACCTGATGAAAATATAATTTCATGCCATTCCACATAAAAATGTGTAATAAAATAAAAGAAAAAAAAATGAGAGAAAAAGTGGTGAATTTAAGAATATCACTCACATTGCCAGACGATCGCTTTAATAATGAAATATCTTAAATGTAGCAAATCCGATTTGGAAAAAAAATTTAAAAGTGCAACTTTTGGCTTATCGGATTAAGATTAAACGACTCCGTGAAAATATTTTGCCAAATAAACGCTGATTAGCAACGGATAGTCCACTATGCCTCCTCTTCAATTTTTTTTTTTTTTTAAATAGAGATGTAAACACGGAATACGCGTCACATCAATATTCTTACTATTTTCAAACTAAGCTAAACGCTTGTGCTATGAAAATAGGACTAACTTGCTAGTCTGGAGTGAAGTTCGAACCCGCAACCTTTGGATCACGAGGCCAGTGTCCTAACCACAAGACCAACAAGCTACTTTACATTACAAAAATTACAAGAATTATTTTAATTTACTGCTTCAGTAACTATTGACAAAGTTTACTTTTTTAGAAACTTCTTGGTGTACTTCATTATTTAGTAACTACACAAATCTAGTCCTGGCTGACTGCCCGCTCACCCATAAATACATTATAACTTTTAACAAGCCCAGAGATCTGTCAATTGCACAAAAGATTTAATCAATCAACCCCACTGGGATCAAGGCAGGTACTCTTTGTAAAGTACTATTATATTTAATCGTCAAAATACCATGTCAACGGAAAAAATTTTGAAAATTTTTTGATTCGAGACAATTGGTTCATTTCATCAATTTTGATGTGATGAATATTGTCAATATCGCGGCCATGGAATTCAAATGAAACACTTAAAACTTACTTAATTTGTATTTAATACACAAAATCACTTTACACAAACTTAACTGGAACACTATTGACTTTAACTGGACGACCTGGCACGACCGGATAAATTAAATACTAGTTGGCTCTGTCAGAAGCTTCAACAGCCGAAGAGAGTGCTTTAGAATATGTATGAAAGTGGACGAATGAAAAGTGGTGAACCAAAACTGAAGAGTGTGGCATTCTATCCTCTCTATCTAACCCTCTGGAAAATTGCGTGATAGTTAGTTAGGTTAGGTTATATAATTAGTTTATAAATACATCTGATTATTCGGATGATGATGAGTTTTTTTACTAATAATTTATTTAAAATTCTAACAATGAGTTTTTTTACTAATATTAGGTCCTTACATATGAAATTGGCGTTTAGTATGGGAGGAACATAAAGCCGATTTTTTTTTATTATAATATATTTATTTAATCAAAGTATGTACCATTGCTATCTATGCACTTTTGCCATCTCATAGGTAGTTCATCGATCCCTTTACTAAAAAAACCATTCGGACGGGAATCAATAAAATCTTTGAAGGCGGTTTGGACTGCCCCATCGGAGTTGAATTTTTTCCTTTGCAAGAAGTTATCCAAATTTCGAAAAAAATGGTAATCTGTTGGGGCAAGGTCCGGAGAGTACGGTGGATGCCTTAGACATTCCAATTGAAGCTCCTCTAATTTGGTAACCGTCTGTTGTGCAGTGTGTGGTCTAGCGTTATCATGAAGCAGCAGTGGTCTAGAGCGATTAACCAGCCTCGGTTGTTTAGCAGCTAGCTTTTCCATCATGGTTTGCAGTTGCTGACAATAGACATCTTAAATCTGACAGACGATTGTCTGGCCAGATTTAAGAAAGCTGCAGTGAACGACACCAGCACTAGTCCACCAAATGCTCACAAGTAACTTTTTTGGAGTCAATTTCTCGCTTGGGGCATGGTTTGGCTGGTTCGGCAGGGTTCAGCCATTGCGATGAGCGCTTCCGATTATCGTACAGGATCCACTTTTCATCACAAGTAATGATTCGATTTCAAATCCCTTCATTATTGTGCCGGTTGAGTAATGCAACGCAGCAGTCAACACGCGTTTGTTGATTTGCTTCACTCAATTCGTGAGGTACCCACCTTTCAAGCTTTTTCACCTTACCAATTTGCTTCAAGTGGATTAAAACAGTTTTATCACTAACACCGCAGCCTGCAGCTAACTCGGATGTGGTTTGCGATGGATCCGCTTCCACAATAGCCTTCAATTCTTCATTATCAACTTTGGTCTCCGGCCGTCCATGGGGCTTGTTCTGCAGGTCGAAATTTCCAGAACGAAAACGTTGGAACCAAAAACGCACTGTGTTTTCTTTTGCGGCACCGTCGCCATACACATCATTAATCTTTCGAGCCGTTTCTGCAGCACTGGTGCCACGGTGGAACTCGTACTCGTAAATAACGCGATATTTCAAGTTTTTCATTTTGTAAACTGAGTGACGCAAAGAAAAAAACAATTGAGGAAAAAACAAATGAATTATAATTTTCAAAACACAAATACATGAGTAAATAGCTGTATAAATTTGGATTTGGAATTCCTAACCAAAGAGAAGATATTTGAGATCAAATTTGCCAGTACGGCAAAACGCCAATTTCATATGTAAGGACCTAATAATTTATTTAAAATTCTAACATTTTTAATAAAACTTTTGTCTTTTCTATGCTTTACACTTTATCCATAGATAAATTTATTCAAATGTCAATATGTTTGATGAAAATTTTGTAACATTACAGTGTAATAACTTTCTAATACTTACTCAATTTTTATGTCTATCTACTCCCATCCTTCTATCTTTTATCCTAATCCTACATCTCACTCAACCCTCCCCACCCCTGCTCAACATATCTTGTAAACAAAAATTATCTTATATTATCACAATTTTCTCGTATCATTCAGCAGAGTTTACCATTTTTCATCATATGTGTGTTAATTTTAACATTTTCTGTCAATTTTCACAATGATAAACATAAACAGAAAACTAAAAATTATACTGCATAGACAGAAAATTAAAGTAGTCTAATTTTTCCATTCAGATATTATTTTATATGTATTTTATATGTATGAATAAACAGGTCGTAAGAATAATAAATGTAAGTGCTGCAAATTTTTATTTGAAGATGTTTGAGACGGAGTAAGTTCATTTCTTCCTCATGTCCCAGCTCCAATTTGCTCTGGAAAGTAGAAATGGTGGCACTGACAACAGTGCCACTCGCTCTCTCTGCTCATGGAAATTTATTACACCACTTTCTGGATTTTTCACCAGACTGGAAAAAGTAGAGAAAATGTCTAACAAGAATGCAGATTAAATGAAAATTGGGGCAGACAATCGAAATTAAACGGGTTAAATGGCATCAAAAAAGACATAAAAAAATTTAAAAAATATTATTACCCAACTATTACACATGTAAAATTCGTTTTTTTATCCTTGCTTTCAACATGTAATACATTGCGTAATATTGTTCAAAAACAAAAAATTTCTAAAATATTAGGTCCTTACATATGAAATTGAGGTTTTGCCGTACTGGCAAATTTGATCTCAAATATCTTCTCTTTGGCTAGGAATTCCAAATCCAAATTTATACAGCTATTTACTCATGTATTTGTGTTTTGAAAATTATAATTCATTTGTTTTTTCCTCAATTGTTTTTTTCTTTGCGTCACTCAGTTTACAAAATGAAAAACTTGAAATATCGCGTTATTTACGAGTACGAGTTCCACCGTGGCACCAGTGCTGCAGAAACGGCTCGAAGGATTAATGATGTGTATGGCGACGGTGCCGCAAAAAGAAAACACAGTGCGTTTTTGGTTCCAACGTTTTCGTTCTGGAAATTTCGACCTGCAGAACAAGCCCCGTGGACGGCCGGAGACCAAAGTTGATAATGAAGAATTGAAGGCTATTGTGGAAGCGGATCCATCGCAAACCACATCCGAGTTAGCTGCAGGCTGCGGTGTTAGTGATAAAACTGTTTTAATCCACTTGAAGCAAATTGGTAAGGTGAAAAAGCTTGAAAGGTGGGTACCTCACGAATTGAGTGAAGCAAATCAACAAACGCGCGTTGACTGCTGCGTTGCATTACTCAACCGGCACAATAATGAAGGGATTTTAAATCGAATCATTACCTGTGATGAAAAGTGGATCCTGTACGATAATCGAAGCGCTCATCGCAATGGCTGAACCCTGCCGAACCAGCCAAACCATGCCCCAAGCGAAAATTGACTCCAAAAAAGATACTTGTGAGCGTTTTGTGGACTAGTGCTGGTGTCATTCACTACAGCTTTCTTAAATCTGGCCAGACGATTACGGCAGATGTCTATTGTCAGCAACTGCAAACCATGATGGAAAAGCTAGCTGCTAAACAACCAAGGCTGGTTAATCGCTCTAGGCCACTGCTGCTTCATGATAACGCTAGACCACACACTGCACAATAGACGGCTACCAAATTAGAGGAGCTTCAATTGGAATGTCTAAGACATCCACCGTACTCTCCGGACCTTGCCCCAACAGATTACCATTTTTTTCGAAATTTGGATAACTTCTTGCAAAGGAAAAAATTCAACTCCGATGGGGCAGTCCAAACCGCCTTCAAAGATTTTATTGATTCCCGTCCGAATGGTTTTTTTAGTAAAGGGATCGATGAACTACCTATGAGATGGCAAAAGTGCATAGATAGCAATGGTACATACTTTGATTAAATAAATATATTATAATAAAAAAAATCGGCTTTATGTTCCTCCCATACTAAACCTCAATTTCATATGTAAAGACCTAATATTTAGTTACCACCGGGAGGGATGATGGACTTTGAATCGCCTTTTTTGTGATATTTACCAAAAAAGCAAATTTTGAGATTCACATTTGAACTTATTTATAATATTTCACTTATCTTGGTACTCAGATAATTTATTGCGCAAGTAGCACATTTAGAAAGGTACTTTAATGTTAGTCACGATGTTGGAGGCTGTCAAAATTGAACTAGTTTGATTAAAATGTAATATTTTATCTTTTTACTTTATTTATTTATTTATTTATTGATATTAACAGACATAGTCCAATAAAATATAATACATAAAATGAACAATATATAATACATCAGAATAAAAATTATAGCAATTTACATACAAAAGCAAGGACAAATGAAAATTATTAACAAGATGGAGACAAGGTCTGGACTATCCAATCAGAGATTGTTTAAATCTGGGCAGACTTATACCAAAGAAGTCCATATCCTGTCTCGAATTTATAAGACGACATAACCGTGACATGGGAGCATGAAATCCATAACTGGTTCAATGATGGCTAAGGAACAACAGTTTATTATTTGTGAGTCTACGGGAAGGGATATTGAATTTTATTTGGCCCAGTAACGAAGGCACATCAGTGTGGCCGTTTAATATTTTGAATATGGTGATTAAGTCAGTGTTTTCTCTACGTCTTTGGAGATTATAAATTTTTAACATTGACTCAATTTCACTGTACGAGTAGTCTCCTCTATCCAAGCCCATTATCCATGCGACTTTTCTTAAGAAAAGATGTTGCACGGATTCGATGTGACTTGTTTGGTTTGTATAGAAGGGAGACCAAATCACAAAGGCATATTCTAAGATAGGACGGACAAGTGAACAGTAAAGAGTTTTGATCTTGTGCGTATTTGTTAAATCAGAAGACATTCTGTTGACAAAGCCTAAGAGTTTTAAGGATTTATTTACCGTATAATCTATTTGTTCTTTAAATGTAAGTTTATAGTCCAGAATAACTCCGAGGTCCTTGATAGACTTAACTACATCCAATTTTATATTTTCTATTTTGCAGTCAAATGAAATAGGCGTTTTTGATCTTTAGAATGACATTATTTTACATTTATTTATGTTAAACTCTAGGCCGTTTACTTTACACCAATTGTCAAAGGAGTCAATATCAGATTGAAGGAGTAGGCAGTCATGGGTAGTGTTAATTATTTTAAGGATCTTATTATCGTCGGCAAAGAGCCAAAAGCGAGTATATGCAAAGACATTAACAACATCGTCGATACTGGTTGACAAATAGTTATTGATTCTGACCTTTTGTTGCCTTCCACTTAGATACGATTGTATGAATGATAAAAATGGGTCTCTTAAACCAAGACCTTGTAGTTTAGCAATAAGAATTTTGTGGTCAACTTTATCAAATGCTTTAGCAAGATCGGTATAGAGAACATCTATTTGTTAATTATCTTCGAGTGTTTTAATAATAGTATTAGTGTAATCAAGCAAATTTGAAGTGGTAGACTTGGCAGTTCTAAATCCATGCTGTTCCTCAATCAGTACATTTTTAAATATGGGTGTTATTTTAATAGTTATGATAGATTCAAACAGTTTGGGGATCGGAGATATTGTAGATATTGGTCTGTAATTTCGTACATCAGATTTATTTCCTGACTTGTGTATAGGACTAATATAAGACATTTTCCAAGTATCAGGAAATACACCCGACGAGAGTGAAGAGTTAAACAATAGTGATAGTGGTAAGGCAAGGGTGAATCTACATTTCTTTAATAATATTTCTGGAATGCCATCGGGTCCAGTACTTTTCTTATTTGTTAGTTTATTTATAGAAAGGAATCTTCAAAGTGTTTTAAAGAGGTGGTCTAATTGAGCATGAAATGAGACATTTTTATTTAAAAATCTATTAATAAAGTAATGCATGTGCAAAAGATTATTAATATTAACCTTGTCAGTCCTCATAGTCCAGTGGGTATGACACTGGCATCTCACACCGAGGGTACCGGGTTCGATTCCCGGTGAGGTCTCAATTCACAATTAATCTATGTGATTTACTCAAGCCTGAGTGTTTTGTGATGTGTTTCGCTTCTTTAATTGGGCCTCTTGGCCTGTTGAAGCGTAAATAAAATAAGAAAAAGAAAATAAATATTTGTTCCAATTTAAAAAAAAAATAAATTAAAAAACGGTTTTATTTTCTTTAAACGATTGGTGTCAATCAAAAACCAGATTATATTAATAACTCATAAAGTTTTGAAATTTATGGTGTCTTATATATCAATTTATCAGTTTGTACCTTTATTTTGTCAGTTATCGTTGATGCCGTAAGCGCAGGATATTATGTTGGAGACTGAGTTGTGAGGTACTTGTACTGGGAAGGTCATCTCCTTCTTATAAAAGCACTTTTAAGTGGTCGCAAATCAGAATTGTTTTTTAATGAATTATATTTTTTAGTTTCATTTTTTTTTTTTAAAAAAAAAATAGAGATGCGAACACGGAATACGTGTCACATCAATATTCTTACTATTTTCAAACTAAGCTAAACGCTTGTGCTATGAAAATAGGACTAACTTGCTAGTCTGGGCTGAGATTCGAACCCGCGACCTTCGGATCACGAGGCGAGTGTCCTAACCACAAGACCAACAAGCTACTCTTTTGAATATTTGAATATTTATTTGTTTTAATACAATGAGTCAACAACATATCGTCTGAATATCATAATTATGTTGTCTACACTAAATTATACAGAAAAAAAAAACTTGATGACACACGGAATAAATAAGTAAAAATACACAAAGAAAAATTACATACACTCAAAATGTCACGTTTTTTTCTAAATTTTTATGGTAAATTTAATAGTAAAAATTATTAATTATTAATTAGATTAGTTAAAATTTTTAGGTGTTATTTCTTCCTGTGCAATTTTATACATGAACATAAATGGAAATACATATTAATAATTAAAATTGTTTAACTTAACAAATTAGTTAGCATTTCTGTTGTTAGCTTATTATTACTTTTTAACGAATTATCCAACCTAGTATTTCGCATAGATGTGTTAAGTTAAAAATATTATAATTATAGTATATAGTAAGTATATTTTCACACGTATACGCAGATGGAGTATATAATACATAGAATAAAATCCTTTGAATGGGTTTGACAAGTATTTGTCGGTTTGCCCCTGATTTAGATGGCTCACATTTTAACAATATTTTCTTAAAATAGTTTATAAATTTACCAATACAAAAACATTTTTTTTCTATGTTCTGGTTTGAAATTAGTAGATCCCATCAATCAATGTATATTATTGAAAAATCAACATAATCGTTTTCAAAATCAAATATTTAGTTACTTTGTGTAGATATAATAAAAATGTACAAACCAGATAATAATTTAACAACTTTTATTGTAACGGATAAAGTGTTATAAGTCAAAATAATGATATTAAAAAAGTACACTTCTTCAATAATAGCAAAATAACTTTGTAGTAACATTATTTATATTAATAAAAGGAGAAAACTTTGTATAAAACTACTATTTATTAAATTATCAAAGTGTTTCGCGGCCAAGGGTCCCGTTATTAGGATATGCTAAAAATTTACTTTGGAAGTATAGATATTAACAAAAACAAAAAATAAATATATGGGATGAATTACTTATTAAGAACTAATGTGAAAACAATTTAATGGATATTTATTTGCGAAAAAGAATTGGAACATGGCTCACAAAAATGTTGATAATTTAATAAATAGTAGTTATACACAAAGTATTTTATTTTTATTAACATAAAAATGTATTCGATAGTTGAGTATCGCTACGCTGACCAGACACTCGATGACCTAGATAACGACCTGACGACTGCAGGGCGGACCTGCAACCATCGTGGTACGTGGGATGGTGGGGCGAGTGCATAGTGCAATGTGCAACGCGCAACATGCATACGAAAAGCCCGCAGACAAATGTAGCCAATAGCCAGCTGCCAAGGAAAGGAACGGACTTAGATTATAATCATAAAAAAATTATATAAATGGCCTAAATTTAAATGAATTAATGATTATTTTTGATGTTTATACGTTAACTTTGTGGTTGGACTTTGTGGTTATTAATTTGAGTAAACTAAAAACTTATCAAAACTTGTATAAACCGCACTGATCAATCCTGATTGTGCGTCCGTCCTGACGAAGATAGAGTTTAGTATCGAAACCGGTAGACGCTTAAAAACAATCAGTGTGGTTCACACAAATTTTGTTAGTTTTCTCAAATAAAGAATTAATAAATAATACATGTCGCATATAATATTTTACACAGAAAATAAGTGATGTGCCTAAAAAGTTATTAAACGATGCATCGTTTAAATAGTTGATTGACAGTGAAGTATCGATTTGCTGACAATTCCTCCGTACAAAATGGGTCTCCACCTGGGCCTCTGGCAACATTCAGATTGTTAATCTATAGGCTTTTCTGAGCTAGAATCAGTTGTAAGAATGCGGTCCTCATAGTTTGAATACTCAAGTATCTCTGGCCCCTGGAGTACTTATCAAATTGATGATTTTACTACAACTTGAAAGGAATGATAAAACAATGCCAGGAAGCACGTATCTCAGTCGAACGGCATATCGCTATTTTCAAGAAAGTTGCTGGGCGAGTCGTTAACGGGAACAAAACTAAGTATTCGTGTACTATGCAGCAGTGTAATTCTTTCTAATGTGATTTATTGACCACCGTCAGACTGCTCTTCAAGTATGGCGTAATGAAACATTTGATGAAAGATGTATCCCGGAACGTTCAGATGATACCTACCTATTTACTGTTTTAAAAAAATTCCTTAATAAACATGTGTAGTCTCAATTATCATTTTTATACATCCAATCGTACTTTATTAATTATTATTTTTAAAATTTTTTTTTTATAGAAGTTATTTGATAAGGGTACAAACTTAAGAGTGGCTGTATTCAATATAATATAATCGATACACATTTGTATTACACGCTTACCCACTTTTAAATGAGAATTTATTCTCGATCCAGAAATCCAGATATCCAGAAAACTAGTTGTAAATAAATCTATTAATTATTTACAACTAGTTTTCTGTCACTAGATCAAAATTTAACTCTCTTTCGTATGATTTACTATCAATTAAACGAAAAATAGTGATCCAGAATTTTTGATAACCGTGATATAAATCAACAATTGTGTTCAACATTAAAAAAAAATAAAAAATGTTTTGAATGCAGTCACCGAGGATCACTAATTTAACATTTACTGAATTGTATATATTATTTATCTATCCCTTCCAAAATTATGTTTCCCATAAATTTATAGACTATGTTTCCTATAAAATTTCGAAATCAATACATTATAAATTACTAATATTCGATACTGCATTAATTTTTTTTTGGATATTGATGCCTTCGCTTTTATACCCCACAATTCATATATTTTACAATGTATATTAACAGTATCATCATCAGCCGTTTTCCATCCACTGCCGGATGAAGGCCTCCCCAAGCTTCTCCCACTTCTATCTGTACATTGTTATTCACTGTCACAGAATTTGATGATTCCATCAGTTCATAAAGTTTCTGGTAATTTTTTTTTCTAGTTCATGAAAATTATTTCAAGTTAAACAGTCGAGTAGATTGTTGATCTAGTGGTCATGGCACTCGCCTAGTGATCGGTGGCTCGAGCCCCATTCCAGGACACCAGCAAGTTTGTCCTATTTTCATAGCACGGGCTTTTTGTTAAGTTTGAGAATAGTAAGAATTTTGATGCGACGCGTATTCCGTGTTCACATCTCCATTTAAAAAATAGAAATATTTGTAATTTATTCTTAATAACGAATATATTGCTTCTAGATTTTCAAAACCCATATAAAACCCAGAAGTTTTATTCTTTTCTATATACGAGTATTATATAGGCGGCCCTCGTAGCGCAGTGGGTATGACACTGGCTTCCCACACCGAGGGTTCCGGGTTCGATTCCCGGTGAGGTCACAATTTTAATCGATGTGATTTACTCAAGCCTGGGTGTTTTGTCATGTATTTCGCTTCTGTAATTGGGCCTCCTGGCCTGTTGAAGCGTAAAAAAAAAAAAAAAATATTATTATCAAAATGTCATTTATGTATGTAGGTACATACATATAATTCTACGTCATTACATAATTCTGCGTCAAAAGCTTTTAATGATTGTCTGTGAGCGAAAGTTATGCGCACGCATATTTTGAATAAAATAATTCTATTATCATCTAGTACTTTTATTATTTGATTGAAAATGAAAAAATATTTCTCTCTGGGCGTTCCATTAAAAAAATATATAAATGAATCAACTGATTGCGTATCTACCCAACCTATGTAGGTAGGTACCTGCTTCCTGTTTATTCAATAATAATGTACATTGACACCCGAATTTAGATACCTACCAACTAATTCTAAGACATGATTTTTTTGCAATAATCTAATGCCAAACTATGCTAGCAACTCTGGAATACCTATATACAAAATACTACGGCTGTGAAATATCTATGCATATATTCCGGGAATGATAATTTGTATGCATCATGTATGCAAAAAGCTACGGTATCAGTGATTGGATAGTAGGAATTACATAAAATTTAATAATGTTGTCAGATCTATTATCTCAATGACACAATAATTTAAAATATTGTTAGATTACTTCGAATCCGTTAAATAAAGTTTTTTCTTGTATTAAGTAAATTGATTGAATCTTGCTCCACTCGGATTGAGGTTGAAATTCTGACACTGATTGTCTCGGTCCGCTGAGGCGACTTCATCACTGTTTTTATTTTAATTGGCCTCTTTTCGCAAGTTCTTTCAATCCGCTTCTTCTATTCCTCTGCGTCCAGATAGTATCCCCGAGTCCTAGATAGGTAGTACAAACTCGACGATTTTTTCATTATTCCTCTCAGAAATCTTATTTGTATCTTTGGATCCTTGACCTGGTTTTCTTAAACAACATCAACTATTCAATATTCGGTCAGGCCAGTTTACTGACTTAATTGCGCGAGAATTTTCAAGATAAGGTTTAATTTTCCTTTCTGAAATACAAGTCTGAATAATGGCCAAGTACTACAATTATCTCAATCTGTCGATATCATTCTCTCGTCTTCTCCTCGTCGACCATTACTTGAGGGACATTTATACCCACAATTTTATCTATATAACGATGTGTTATTATCCCACAACTATAGGTCGACTACAATTCAAAGATCATTCCCTAGCTTAGTACGGTAAGAAGAAAGCGGGGGAAAGTTGCCTGGCAAGTCCGTATTATATTTATTATTATTCCAAATAAATATATATTTTTTAGTTTTAAAAAGGTTACTTACTTACCAGAAAAACTTATTTTGTGTTCACTTTTTGCATCGTAACAACACACATATTTTTTGCGCACATTCTTTTGAATGCGGTCTGGCTATGAACGTCAGCAGTATATCGAATTTAGAAGAGTCAACTTTCTTATCATGGTCTTTGCATTCATCATTCAATTTGTAGACAGATAGGTTTTGTTTCTGCGCTGTAACTGCTACCTTCGATGGACTCTAATTTTATTATGTCGCATTATGTCGCATTAATAAATTATGTCGCAATGGCGCCGTAAATTTGTTTATTTTAAAACTAGAACACTTTCACAATACTTTTTGACCATGCTTATCTTGCTATAAAAACTGTGTAGAGATAGGCAAAGCTCTCAAGCAGTTTTTTATTTATTTTGGTAACAAAAAGTATTATACTAGGAAAAGGATAATATACAGAGTATAAGCTGAGGGCTTTATAATGCGTATATGTTTAAAACTATACAGATAGACAGGATGTCTCAAATCTAGTGGGAAAACCTTTACAGGTGAATGCCTGCCTTGATAATGAGTCGAAAATGTTAAAATGTGTTCAAGCAACCATGACCTAATTAATATCAATATTTATATATCTATATGTAGTTACGGAGATATGCAATATCAAAGTTTGAATTTTTTTCTCAATATTCATTTTATTCGACTTGTATTAAAGCGAATGAATTTTAATAATCGATATAAGTTACTGTATTAATTGGTTAATGGTTCAACTTTTGCAAAAAATAAGTCAGAAATATTGGAAAAAAAATGCGAACTTTGATATTGAATATCTCCATAACAACTGATATTAGGTCATGGTAGCTTTTCACACTCATTATCCACCTGTAAAGTTTTCTGTACTAGCTATAAGACACCCTGTATATATGAAAGATTGGTTGCAATCTTAATTATACATTTAACAAAAGTATTATGTTGGTATAAATGTGGTAGGTATTAGGGGAAAATAATGTTATTGGTTCTTATAGGTAGTTAGATTCCTATCCTACATATACATTTTGTATACACGTAATTTAAATTAAATAAATTACAACAAATAAATAAACTCAGTAAATCGTAATATTCTATACCCACTATGTACCTGTTATCCAGTTCTAAAAATATATGTAATTTGAGTACATTAATTTTAAGTGATATTTCCGTGTATTTTTTTCCAAATAATTAAAGAATTTTTTTTATAATTCTGTTAGTTAATTAAACAAAAATTTCTTCTTGAAGAATAACTTCCAGACAATCAAATTAATCTACTGTATTACTTGTTGAACTTTCGATTTCAAGGTAACCAAGTTTAATTTTATAAATATTGAGTTCGTCTTGTTTTTTTCTCACTCAAACGTCCTTTTATGAGGTGGATATAAATAAACTAATCACCCACAGATTTCGACACACCATTTATAGCCTCTTCGTCTATGATTGACAGATCTGTAATGAGTAATATTTGGCCAATCAAATGAAAAAACTAGATCTATTAACTTTCAGAGCGTGGATCTGCAATTAAATTTATGAGACTGCATGTAAATGGCAACCGAATGAATTATCTTTTATATTTTTCTCACGCCGCCAATAACTTTGGAAGGCAAAAAATGAAAGTTAAGTGCTATTCGAAAAGTGATTGAATTCTGCTCTTACAACACAACTCTAGGTTCTATATCATATTTTCAATTATCTACCTGAACATCGGAGAGGTTTGCGATTTGTGTTTATTTATTACCATAGATAATTAGTGTTATACCTACTAGACAATGATCCGATGTGTATTTGTGTAATGTATTGGAGAATAATCGAATTACAAGTAAAGGTAATGGCTGGCTGTAGCGTAATACGAAGAAAAGATAGCTGAGATAGTTTGACCATGTGGAACGGATGAGTGAGAAAAGGATGGTAAAGAAAATTTATGAGGCGGATGTTGAAGGCAACAGAAATAGAAGGCATGACCTTGTAAGATATGTGATAAATCAAGGCCCCATTAGAAGCTTGAGCATGAGGAGATGTATGAAAGTGGACGAAGCAATATAACGTTCTCCTTCCAAAACTTTCTACAGCTTTATCGAAAGTTCTGGAACCTTCTAGACTAACCGACGAATCTTATCTATAATTAACTTCCTTCTTTCTTCTTCTTCCGGAACCTTCTAGAGCATTCGAGAACCTTCATGAAATTTTTAAAACCTTCCAGACTCATCGACACAGTCGGCGGGCCCATTTTGAAACTTTCGCGGCCTTCCCATAACAAAAAAATGTGCTTGAAAGCACATTTTCGTCACCCACTCCCACCTATGCTCAACCCTCCCCCCCCAAACGCCAGAGCGCACAATTCGAGAGTTTTTGCTGCTTCGCAAACACATACATTGAGCTTTATATTAAGAAAAGATTTATCTGGGTTTTAATAGTTTTTATACGTGATTTTTTTGTATATTCAGATCGTTACTTCTGCCATGAAATGTTATACCTGTTCTTAATATGTACCTACCTACACTTTTTGCTTAAAAGATATCTCGAAAAATGTAACTTATCTAACCTTAATAATGATTGATGCTGTATGGATGGACTTGTTAAGACAAGTTATTCAATTACAAATCTGTGTAGCCTATTTTCAATGTTACGAAATAACCAATATCGAGAAGACGAGTAAATTATTTCATCACGGTCAGGCAACATTGGATATGATAATTTTGATTTAAAGTTCATTTTGCATTGCACTTCATCTGAAAAACTTCTACGTATTTTCAATGTTATATTTATATGAAATTAACGTACTTATTTTTTTTTTGTCATTAAGGTTGAGTTATTTCACTATAATCATTATTTAATCGTACCTATATATCGACGGCTCCTACGTATAATATCGTAACCCACAAATCGACGATTTTCAGTTTTTTGTGTATACACACGTGTATTTAATTATATCTTTAATTCCAAGAAAGAAAAATAAATATTTTGCAATAAATAACGTTTTATTATTATAAAAAAAAAAATTTTTCGTTCTAGGAATTAAATATATAATTAAAAACATATGAAATACACAACAAACTCAAAATCGTCGCTTTGTGGGTTACGATATTATACGTAGGAGCCGTCGATATGAACGTTACTCATTAACATCGTAAATTTATTTAAAAATTATTATAATTTATAAAACAAACTATAAAACTTATGGTGTTTTGGAATAATGCCGTCAAAGTGCAGCCAAACCTAACTAAAAAAAACGTAAAATGCAGAGCAGATGGCTTAAAATGAGACTTAGTGGAGACTTTTGACCTAAATGCGAAATGTGGGAATGCCAAGGCCCGCTGGACCGATGTCACGGTGAACCCGATATCAACAGCAGAGGAGT
>JADDOH010012293.1:0-92785 GCA_016648135.1 Agrypnia vestita
TTTATTAAAATTTAATTTATTTTAAATATCGCTAAAAATAAATATGGAGTTCTACAAATTAAACACAAAAAGCATAAATAAAAAAGTACATAATGGAGATCTCATCTCCACTGAATTCAGTGGAGATGAGATCTCTTAGACGTACGTGTGGCAAATCCATTTATGATACAATAAATAATTAAAATATTAGGAATGAATGTAAAGCTAATATTAGCATAATTGGTAGAATTAAAAAAGGGTCGCTCGGATGGTTTGGGCATATTGAGCGAATGAATGAGGAAAGAATGGTAAGAAAGATATATAATGCAAGTTTTGATGGCGCCAGAAAGAGAGGGCGACCACGGAAGACGTGACATGACCAGATAAACCAGATACTGGAAGATGGTCCGTTAGAAGCCTCAACAACCGGCGAGCTTGTATATGAATGTGGATGAGGCGAGAGTTGTATGTCAGGACAGAAGAGTGTGGCGCTCTATCCTCTCTGCCTACGCCCACGGGGAAACGGCGTGATGGTAAATATCTAAGTAAGAAAAACTCAACTGTATATTCAATATACACAACTGCTTTTATCACATAGCAATTTAAAGCAAGCATTCTAATAATTAATTTTTTCATGTAGGTATTGTAAATAAAACTTTTTACATGTTAAAAAAAATATATAAATAAATATAGCATTGTAATAATAATAACAGCAGCAACAACATAACATGCCATTTTGGTCTTCAAAAATACAGAAATGTAATTAGATTAGCTGATATACATAACTTCAGCGGTCACTAAGACGCAATGCGGTCACTAAGACGCTTGTGTGGAAAATCTTTGGTCGATAGAGTGAGGAATGAACAAATTAGAAGTGAATGCAATGCTGGCTGTAGTGTGGTAGATAGAATAAAGAAAGGAGTGCTGAGATGGTTTGGTCATGTGGAACGTATGAACGAGGAAAGGATGGTTAAGAAAATATATGAGGCGAATGTTGAAGGCAACAGGAATAGAGGGCGTCCGCGAAAGACCTGGCACGATCAGGTACTACAAGTATTTGAGGATGGCCCTGTTAAAAGCCGCAACAATCGTAGAACGTGTATGAGAAGATGTATGAATGTGGCCGAAGCAAAAATGGTGTGCCAGGATAGAAGAGTGTGGCGTTCAATCCTCTCTGCCTACCCCTGCAGGGAAACGGCGTGATGGTTAGTTAGTTAGTTAGTTAGTTACATAACTTGAACCTGGATCCTGACCCCCTCTTGCCTCTCTGAGATGTTTAGCCACTTCAAGTCTTTTGACAATATCACTGCGAGTGCAAAGCCCTGTCTAGACGTCATAACATTTATTAAAATCCAACGACTTTGATGTGCCAGGTATTTAAGAAGGATGGAAAAGTCTTCGCGTGTGCGCTCCCATGGGACCAGATGAGAGATGAACAATCTGTTGACGATCCGTGGATTAGATGGAATACAGAAGGATGTACAAGTTCGGGAGTACTTCAGTCCTGTGCGAAGGAGATGTATGAAAAAACATTAAAAATTTGAAAAATCCAAAATCATATTATAATTATTATTTTTTTTTAACAAAAATTTGAGAGATCTTCTTGATCGTCGCAACGAGTCTGCTTGCAAAGTTTCACCTCGATTGGATCACGGGAAAAGGGTTAAAAATCGATCCAAAGTTTTTTCGACGGCAAGCAAGCCAGCAGACGCCACGAGTTAATACAAAGGGAGTAAAAAGTACCCCATAAAAACCAAGTTTTTTATTAATTTTTTTAAAATAAAATTTGATAGATCTTGATCGTCTCTACAAGTCTGCTTGCAAAGTTTCAGCTCGATTGGATCACGGGAAAAGGGTTAAAAATCGATCCAAAGTTTTTTCGTCAAGGAAACAAGCAAACAGACGCCACGAGTTAAAAGAGAGGAAGTAAAAATATACCGTATTATTTAAATCAAATAATAGAGGATGACTCTGTTAGAAACCTAGACTTAAAATTTAGAACTTAAACATAGAACCGTCGAGTATAGGGCAGGGTGTACGAATAAGAGTGGTAACCCAGAATATATAAAGAAATAAGTGGACTGGGCATACATTGTCTCTGATATTATTATATCTTTCTACATCTATTATATTATGTACATACGATATAGTTATGCTATATATAGCATAACTATATCGTATTTACAAATATATTTTTAATAAATAAATAATACATGACTACCAAGTATTTAAAAAAATGTTTAATCTGATATGTTGTATATAAGAACTGTATTTGTACCATAAATAAAAAAATAATAAAAAAAATATAATAAATAATAAAGATATATAGAGACATAATTTTTTACCTCATCCAACTATCGTCGGAATTCATATTTCTTGAGGGTATGCGATGCATTCAATAAACTGATAAGATTATTGGATATTGATCTGTTCGAGTGCAGCCACACAAGATTAAGAAAAATTTTGAGTGCTGAATTTTTTTCCACGTAATAATTAAGTTTCTTTTTCTTTTGTTTAAATTTTTTATTCTTTCTTTCTATATAATTAATATGCCTTAGTATATCATAAATATTTATCGTTACTGACATATTTCTGTTTGTTTAAATTTTTTATTCTTTCTTTCTATATAATTAATATGCCTTAGTATATCATAAATATTTATCATTACTGACATATTTCTAAATGTGGAGACCTGAAATTGGCCATCTATATTGTATCAATGTTTTCTATGCTTTTTTTTGTGCTGTTGGTCTTCCATAAACATTAAATAAATAAATAATACATTTTGATGATTATTTTTTGTTTTTTGGCACTGGCTTATTACGCCATAATTCTATGAATTTTGTTTCTACCCTTGGTTATTGCCATAAATAGCTCGTTAAAAGGTCTCTGCCAAAAATAGAGTCATTTAAATGCGTAAAATGTCCTATAAAAACTTCCGGTGGCCCGAAAAAGTTGTCGCTGTTTTGATTGTCAACACAAATTATAATAAATCGTCCCCACCTTCAGAACATTAGCATTTTTTTGTCCAATCGGTTGCCTTTTTCGAGACACCGATCCCGTATCTCATCTGACCATTAGTTTATTTTTGGTTACTGGATTTAACCTAATAATTTAAAACACAAACATTTATTTTAATTTTATTTAAAGTAAACACAGGTACACCTTAAATAAAAATTCGATGTAGATAGATCTAAAAAATGGAACGAGTTTAAAAGTTTTGCAAACCACAATTATTTTTGAGCACGTCCGTACAAAGGTTCTTTTCTCTACATCTTGTTAGCAAACTTTTCTCCACACAATATGCAAAATATTTTAATGCCTCGGAAATAAATGTGTGCTAATATATACCTACGTAAACGTGTTGTAATAACCAATTTTTCAATGTTGAAAATATAATTTACTCTCAAAAAAGAAGTAAATACTCTACCACAACTTAGTCAATTAACTTAGTCAATTAACGCGAGCAAATACCCAATCAAACATACTCTTAAAGTGATTTAAATGTGCAATTATATTCGTAATGTACCGTTCTGTTGAAAACAAGACATACGTGCGCCGCAAATATTAGGTCCTTACATATGAAATTGACGTTTTGCCGTACTGGCAAATTTGATCTCAAATATCTTCTCTTTGGTTAGGAATTCCAAATCCAAATTTATACAGCTATTTACTCATGTATTTGTGTTTTGAAAATTATAATTCATTTGTTTTTTCCTCAATTGTTTTTTTCTTTGCGTCACTCAGTTTACAAAATGAAAAACTTGAAATATCGCGTTATTTACGAGTACGAGTTCCACCGTGGCACCAGTGCTGCAGAAACGGCTCGAAGGATTAATGATGTGTATGGCGACGGTGCCGCAAAAGAAAACACAGTGCGTTTTTGGTTCCAACGTTTTCGTTCTGGAAATTTCTACCTGCAGAACAAGCCCCGTGGACGGCCGGAGACCAAAGTTGATAATGAAGAATTGAAGGCTATTGTGGAAGCGGATCCATCGCAAACCACATCCGAGTTAGCTGCAGGCTGCGGTGTTAGTGATAAACTGTTTTAATCCACTTGAAGCAAATTGGTAAGGTGAAAAAGCTTGAAAGGTGGGTACCTCACGAATTGAGTGAAGCAAATCAACAAACGCGCGTTAACTGCTGCGTTGCATTACTCAACCGGCACAATAATGAAGGGATTTTAAATCGAATCATTACCTGTGATGAAAAGTGGATCCTGTACGATAATCGGAAGCGCTCATCGCAATGGCTGAACCCTGCCGAACCAGCCAAACCATGCCCCAAGCGAAATTGACTCCAAAAAAGTTACTTGTGAGCGTTTGGTGGACTAGTGCTGGTGTCGTTCACTACAGCTTTCTTAAATCTGGCCAGACGATTACGGCAGATGTCTATTGTCACCAACTGCAAACCATGATGGAAAAGCTAGCTGCTAAACAACCGAGGCTGGTTAATCGCTCTAGGCCACTGCTGCTTCATGATAACGCTAGACCACACACTGCACAACAGACGGCTACCAAATTAGAGGAGCTTCACTTGATGTCTAAGACATCCACCGTACTCTCCGGACCTTGCCGCCAACAGATTAACCAGTTTTTTTGAAATTGTGGGATAACTTCTTGTCACAGGAAAAATTCCTCGCGAATGGGGTCCGTCCAACCTCCCTTCAAGATTTTTATTGATTCCCTTCGAAATGGGTTTTTTAGTAAGGTTCACGTGAACTCCTATGAGCTGGCAAAAGTGCATAGATACAATGGTACATACTTTGATTAAATAAAATATGAAATTGGCGTTTAGTATGGGAGGAACATAAAGCCGATTTTTGTTTATTCTAATATATTTATTTAATCAAAGTATGTACCATTGCTATCTATGCACTTTTGCCATCTCATAGGTAGTTCATCGATCCCTTTACTATAAAAAACCATTCGGACGGGAATCAATAAAATCTTTGAAGGCGGTTTGGACTGCCCCATCGGAGTTGAATTTTTTCCTTTGCAAGAAGTTATCCAAATTTCGAAAAAAATTGTAATCTGTTGAGGCAAGGTCCGGAGAGTACGGTGGATGTCTTAGACATTCCAATTGAAGCTCCTCTAATTTGGTAGACGTCTGTTGTGCAGTGTGTGGTCTAGCGTTATCATGAAGCAGCAGTGGCCTAGAGCGATTAACCAGCCTCGGTTGTTTAGCAGCTAGCTTTTCCATCATGGTTTGCAGTTGCTGACAATAGACATCTGCCGTAATCGTCTGGCCAGATTTAAGAAAGCTGTAGTGAACGACACCAGCACTAGTCCACCAAACGCTCACAAGTAACTTTTTTGGAGTCAATTTTCGCTTGGGGCATGGTTTGGCTGGTTCGGCAGGGTTCAGCCATTGCGATGAGCGCTTCCGATTATCGTACAGGATCCACTTTTCATCACAGGTAATGATTCGATTTAAAATCCCTTCATTATTGTGCCGGTTGAGTAATGCAACGCAGCAGTCAACGCGCGTTTGTTGATTTGCTTCACTCAATTCGTGAGGTACCCACCTTTCAAGCTTTTTCACCTTACCAATTTGCTTCAAGTGGATTAAAACAGTTTTATCACTAACACCGCAGCCTGCAGCTAACTCGGATGTGGTTTGCGATGGATCCGCTTCCACAATAGCCTTCAATTCTTCATTATCAACTTTGGTCTCCGGCCGTCCACGGGGCTTGTTCTGCAGGTCGAAATTTCCAGAACGAAAACGTTGGAACCAAAAACGCACTGTGTTTTCTTTTGCGGCACCGTCGCCATACACATCATTAAACCTTCGAGCCGTTTCTGCAGCACTGGTGCCACGGTGGAACTCATACTCGTAAATAACGCGATATTTCAAGTTTTTCATTTTGTAAACTGAGTGACGCAAAGAAAAAAACAATTGAGGAAAAAACAAATGAATTATAATTTTCAAAACACAAATACATGAGTAAATAGCTGTATAAATTTGGATTTGGAATTCCTAACCAAAGAGAAGATATTTGAGATCAAATTTGCCAGTACGGCAAAACGCCAATTTCATATGTAAGGACCTAATACTTTCTTAAATGTGTGTGATGTCTTATTTAAACGTATTTGTTCAGCACAAAACCAAATTTTTACAAATTTTGGAAATTTAATAAGAAATTCCAAAATTTGGAAAATTCTAGATTTTCAAATCTGAAATTAAAGATTTTCATAGAAATTCATGGTACAATACTTTATCAGTGTAAATGACATATTTTGGATCACGCTGTACAACACATCTGCCTGTTCCGAAGCGAGGCGTAATTTTAATTTCTCTCGAGTGTCAACTGCGCGGTCAAGACCTCGCGCTCCGGATACCGACTTGGACACGGTACTTAATAGTATTATGCCGTGTTATTACGAACTTTCTGGCTGACGTTTTGAATTCCATTGCAGGGTCCATCATCAGGACTGATGTGTTGAGTAACGTTAAAATACTTAATTTATTCATTTATGTGTTAAAATGGATCTGTGATTTTAAATGAGCATTAATAAAAATTATTATTCTAACAGACTTTATTAATGTTGCACTGACTATTAATAATATTCCGGTTTATCTAACAGAGTTCACTTTGCGCGGTAACATAATATAATGCACATAAGTATTTCCATAAGTGCCATACAGTAATTCTTCCTGTTGTAATAAAATTCTGAAAAGCTTTCAAAAGCAGATTATAGTAGAGACTACGTAAGATCATGTAAGATAAAAGCTATCGAAAGCAATCAATAAATACTTTTAATACAATCAATAAGTCTTGGGACCATTATTATTTATCATATACAGAAATGACATTACATCAGTACTAAATAAATGTAAAATAAGATTATTTGCAGATGACGCTTTAATATACATAGAGGATAGTGACCTGGAAACAGCGATCTACATCATAAATAAAGAACTGGACGAAATATCAAAATGGCTCCAATTCAACAAACTTAAATTAAATGTTTCAAAAACAAAATGTATGATAATTGGAAGCAAAAAAAGAACAACCAAATACAATGTGAAACTAGAAAGTGATATTTTAGAAATCGTAGACAGTATAAAATACCTCGGTGTAATTATAGATTCAAAACTAACATTTACAAAAAATACTGAATTTGTGGTCAAGAAAATAGCAAAAAAGTGTCCTTTCTTGGAAGAATAAGAAGACATATAAATAAAAATACAAGTTGATTAATATACAATACAATGATTCTCCCGCACATAGATTACTGTTATAAGCAACGAAGGAATGCTATAAAGAAACTACAAATAGTACAAAACAGAGCGATGCGCATAATACTGAAGTGTAATAGGAGAAGTAAAATAACAAAAATATTTAAAATTAAACATGGATTAGTACCTAAATAATTTGATGTCAGGATGAAGACGAATAAATATTTTCATTCCTACAATACAAAAGGAAGCGACAACATAAGACTACCAAAGAAAAAGAAAAACACCTCACAAAATTGTATGATGTATAAAGGTATAAAAATCTTCGATAGCCTGCCAAAGGAAATTCAAAACATGGAGAATATAAGGAGGTTTAAACTGAAGTGTAAAATTATATTATAAAAACTTTTAAATGATTTGATGGAATGCAACATGTCCAAGTAA
The DNA here is from genome assembly GCA_016648135.1 of Agrypnia vestita. Taxonomy (NCBI): domain Eukaryota; kingdom Metazoa; phylum Arthropoda; class Insecta; order Trichoptera; family Phryganeidae; genus Agrypnia; species Agrypnia vestita. The sequence goes on from JADDOH010012293.1 coordinate 7,606, forward strand.
AATCATGTATTAGCCCACACAAGATTATATATGGAACTAAATTATTAAGATAAATAAATAAAGATAACTCGATACCGAAGTATTTGTATTCTGATATCTCAAACACTTATTGGAAGCTTCCATATTCTCCGAAGCTGCTCATGACGGCTGCGACTACTACACATAGTCTTTCGACAGGTCGTATCAGGGTGGAAGTGGCACCCGATATAATTATTTGCATATGTGCTTTAACCTACAAATACATTACATTAAAGTCTGGATAATTACATTTAATAATTAAATTATTACATTATATATTATTCATTAACGATCTTTCTAAGTGCTTTCAATTTGCTTCATTCTCACTCTTTGCTGACGACTTAAAACTTTATTCAAAAATCTCCAGTTTCGTCGACTGCGACAACCTCCAAAGCGACTTAAACAGATTTTATGATTATTGTATCACAAATAAACATTTCACATAAATTTCTAAACTATACCAAATGCAAATCAATCAGTTTTACAAAAAATCTTCACAAATGTGTTCACCAGTACCAGATCGGTGGCAAACGAGCTTCAATCCGTTGATATAATAAAAGACCTAGGTGCTTTGACACCCATCTTCGCTTCCACATGCACATAGAAAACATAATTAGTAACGCACAAAACATGATAGGATTCATCAGAAATTTCAAAAATCCTAAAACTCACATGCACCTCTCCCAAACTCTTATCCGACCGCACTTCGAATATGCATCTAGCATTTGGAAGGAATGCCTACTATAATATACATATTGAAAAACTTGAAAAAATACAAAGAAAATGCATTAGAACGCTTAGCTTTAGGTTACACATCCCGCGGCAGCACTACGCAAATTCATTGAAATATTTTAACATTTTAAGTTTCAAACAGACGCACATCTCTTGACATTTTTAACTTGTATAAGAACTGTCGAAACCAATTTAATTGTCCACCCCTATTATCACTTATGAATATCCACATCCCAGCAAGAGCTACTAGAACATGTGTCTCTATACCACCTAAGATCACAAGAGAACATAATTCTGCGTCGCGACATTTTTTTTATTTATTTAATTAATAATATATATATATATATATAATATTTTTTTTACAATCATACATAGAAAATGTTTACAAATATTTTTTTTGTGTGTATACACAGGAATATGCACACAAGGCTCAATCGCAAAACATTCACCATCATGCAAAATAAATTGAACAAATCAAATTTTGTATAGGTATCTTCAACGATTCGTGGGAAGTACTCAAAAGTATCTCCCACGAACAACTCGTATCAGAACCAAAAGAAAACGGGACTGACCAAACGGCCCCAGACGGGTAAAAAACCACTCACCGAACATACCTCAGATAGTCAGATCAAATGAATCTCCAAGTAATCCACCAATAGGTGAATTCGAATTCCCCCAAGGTACGGTCCCTGGAACTCTACCATTTCTCACTCACATAAAGGACACATCTCAACAAAATCAACGGTAAAATTAGTATTCCACGCAGACGAGACTGCACTGTTTGCAAATTATCCTTCATGGGCAAAAGTTCACGAATCAGCAAATGAGAATATCTAAAACCTTGGCCCGACAACAATCTTCTAATATTCAACGTAAAAAAAAAACACTTCAACTTGTACTTAAATTTATTATAGTCCTCAATACTTTTTATTTCTGTGGGTAAATTATTGAAGTGTAGTATACCTGTATATACAAAACTGTTTTGAAAAAATGTGGTATGAAAATTAGGCATTTTTATATTACTCTCATATCTAGTCAAGTGACATGTTTGTAAATTATAATCTTCTTTTCTTTAAATATTTGTAATATTGAATATTTCTTATAAATGATGTCTACTGTATTAACTTTAAATATATTAAATAATGTTTCAATTCTGAATTTTTGGGGTTTTTTCAAAATAATTTTAATAATTTATCTTTGGATTATCCTTATGGGATTTATTGTGATCGCGTGTGATCCTCCCCATTTAATTAATACTTGAATAATATAAATATTAAGTATAGATTCAATTCCAGTTGTGATGTTCTCTATCTCTTCTTCTTATGCTGGGTTCTTCCAATAAAAGATTGTGTAGTAGACTTATTTTTTGTAGTAGGTAGTCGTAATTTATTGGAGGTAACAATACGGTTTACAGAGATGACAATGAACAATAGCGATCTGTCTCAATACAATGCAAAAAAGACGGAATGACAGGGTCCTCAAAGATATCTCTGCCTTGGAGCTTCGGAACTGGAGAGAACTGGCACTAAACCGAGATGAGTGAAGGAATGCTGCGATGCAAGATATAAATATAGTTAGACTTACCTTAATATTTTACATTTAATATTGAGTATCGGCTGAGCGGCGATTGTTTAGCTGCTATGGATGCTATATGGGTGCCTATAATTCTATTTCGAAAAAAGCTGGACATACAATATCTGTGCATCAAGCCGTCGGAATGATCTAAGGACATCGAAAAAGTGTTAGTTAATTTTTTTGTTATCGAATATTTGTTTTTGTTATTGATAGATTTTTCATTGTTGGATCAAATAAATGCTTAATGTTACGTGTAAATAATGTTAAATTTATTATAAATTATTATACTCGTAATATAATATTTTAGTCTGTATTCATATTATTATACAAGTATTTCCACGCTCCGTATAATTGATATTTAAATATTAAAGGGATGAGTCGAATGGTTTATACCGTTAGAATTAAGCAAAACTTGAAAGGGTTTGTAATTGGATTTAAAACAAAACACGCAAATAGAAAATATTTGTATAAATTATTTCTAAAAATACTTGAGACCAATCCATTAATTACTAATGAACAATTTGCCTAATAATATTTAAAATTAATTTTAATTACTTTCATATTAAACAACAGTTTTGTATTAAAGCAAAAATAATATCTGTAAACAACGAAATAAATCCGGAATATATATGAAATAATGATTAGATAGCAAAAAGGACTTTCGCAATAACGATATTTTTTTCACGCAATTTACGTCTTCGTATTATTATAATATTTTTAAAGGAAATTGAAAGTAATCTCTGTACTATCAACATTTGATTTATGTCAACTGCTAGTAAAGAAATGGACTCAATAAAATTTTTAAGTTATTGGTAGTTTAAGGTGAATATTATAGATATTATTGCTTACAAACAATTTAAAAGCTAAGAAGTTAAAGTAGGTAATCTGCTTTCTTAGAAAATGACCTTTTGTCCACAGCATAGTCGATGAAATAATTTAAATATTAGAACTGCAGTTAAGTATTTTTGTTTTAATTCATCATCATCATCACTCTTGGCACTACAACCCTTGTTGGGTCTTGGCCTTCTCAATAATTTTCCTCCACTCATCTCGGTCTAGTGCCAGCTCTCTCCAGTTCCGAAGCTCTAAGGCAAAGATGTCTTTGAGGACGTTGTCACTCCATCTTAATTTTTGCCTTCCTAAGTTTTCATTCTTTTTAATTATAGTCTGTTAATGTCATTGCCTAAAACCCTGTGGATGTGATTTTACCCAGATCTGGACTAATCAATCTAAAACACAGACCTTAAATCAATACATGCGAATTTGTCTTCCGGGATATTCGGAAACAAGCCTTGCGGAACATCCGGAAGTGGACCGGTCTCGGAGTCGATGCGCTGTTCCAAGTTGCCAAGGGCAGATATTACTTTGGAAAAATGGTGGATGCTCCCTGGAGTTAAAAAATACTCTGAAACATTTTGAAATACGCTTTTAAAAATAATCTCTTAAAAATCTTGGGTGGTCCAATGAGCTATCATCGGATACCTATCGAAGTATCCCCATCCCTTGAAGATACGTCGCTTTTCTGCTGCTTTCTCACAACTATGTATTTATATGAAATTTTAAAATTTTCCATTTACTTTAAGTATATGACGGAAATACAAAAACTTCACAAAAGACACGTGGAATATTTTATTGACGTTTCAAAAATGAAGCTGTGAATTTAAAGAGGTCGATTAAAATTATCCATCAATGTTATTTTAATTAAAATACTCCCAAATTACTTGATAATAATAGATGACTGAGATGTTCATTAATATAGATCAAAATTCATTTTCAAAAATACGAATAAAATAATTTATTTGTATTCGTATTTATACTCGAGAATAAAAATACGAATAATGAAAAAGATTTTGTTAAAAAAACAATTCCTTTAAATGCGTATTTATTAAATTGAACGACGAGACTAACTTCATTTTGGTATTCTTACTTAGATACTTATTGTGGTTTCTGTTTATATATTTTTAAATTCGATGCAACTCATAAAATATAAATAAAGTAATTTTGTTGGGTCTGATTCGGAATGTTAAATTTCCTTTAAATAAACGAATAATTTACATTCTCCATTCATTTACAAATTTTTGTCAGTTCTGAATTCATTTTAATATTTGTATAGTGTTCTTTATTATCTAATTCGACGAAAACTAATATTTGGTGTACTAGCGGCCCACCCCCGCTTCGCACGGGTATTTAACAAAAATTACAAATTTAACACACACACACACACATACACCCTTCTTTTTGCGTCGGGGGTTACTAAAAAAGAATACATTATAAAGAAAATTTGGATTTTTTTTTCTTATTTTTAATATTTGATTATTTTATTTTTATTTCTAATGTTTGTAAAAAGATCATATCTACAAAACATAAGCCATTCAATTTATTGGGTCAGAGCTTCCTTGTAAACGATATTTGATGTTTTACTTTAAATATATTGTTTTTCAGGAGCTCCGACCCATACAGTTGGCCATGAGAAAAACATTATTTTCGTAGGTCGATCCCTACTAATTCAAAGTTTAGCCTTGGGACTTGTTAATGGTTAACGCGGAAGATGTTTTTACTGGAAATTGAAGCCTTTTAAATGGGATTAGCAGATCAGTTGGGATCATCGGTATCCTCTGTATATGAGCTAGTTGACCAGCTGCTGAGCCGGTGATAATGGTGGCTACAATTAAATTGTCCCTCAATTCCTTAATAAGCAGCCTCGTCCCATTGCACATGCTCGGGGGGGTTAAATTTCTCAAAAGCAAGATTTAACGTCAATTCGTGTGGTGGCAGTCCAGAAGGGTTTAGCGAATTTAAAAATTCCTGTGGATAATTGACTGTGCCTTCGATATTAGTCACGGTGTCGATCGATTTGTATTTTATATTTTGCCGGAGACTTTTTGAATAATCAGATTGTTTATTTTGTTGACAGTATCATTCCTAGATGACACCATTGCTAAAATTTCTAAATTATGGACTATATTTGGCCTAGAGACTCATCCAGAAGGATGTCACAATTTCTGCTTAAATTTGGAGTGGGAAAAATTCCTTCCCAAGTTTTAGCAGTTGTTGGGTGAAAACACTATCTGTGATTCCGTGAAGATGAGCTCTCATATTCGTCCGTAATATTAAATTTTCAATCGTCCATAATGGAGACGATTTCAAGCGTGCTTTGATGATATCTGCTCGCGTAACTCTATTAATGACGGGAAGATTCTGTCCGAAATCTCCAGCAAATACAAAAGTAATCCCGCCCATGAGAGCAGAGGAGTTTCTAAGATCTTTTAAGGTTCTATCTACGGCCTTTATATATGCTCTATGACTCATGGTACATTCATCCCACATAATCAACGAGGAGTCTTGTATTAATTTACCAAGAGGCCCATATTTACGGATAGAACATGTAGATTTTTGCTCAAAATTTACGGATAGCGGAAGTTTAAAAGTAGAATGAGTAGTTTTTTCATCCTTTAAGAGAGTTACAGCAATTCCTGACGAAGCAACTGCTATCGCAATCTTTCCTGATTGTCTTATCTTGGCAAGTTTGCAAGAACCGTCTTTCCAATGCCACCTGGCGCATCCAAAAAAATATATTTTGTTATTACTCACGCTATCGACTATAGTCTCAAAAGCATGTCTTTGATCTGGGACTGATTTGGCAGGTTTTCATTAACAAAAGCGGTCAAATCATTTGTATTATAATGATGTGCCATTGTATCTGTAGCATTTTTTTCTGTACGAACTGAAGAAGGTAATCCAAAATCACTTAGCCTTTTATCATTTAATTGCAATACTTTATTTTCTATTTGTATCAAACCTTCATTATAAATGTCCTCACTGTATGGTAAGGCGAAGTGTTGATTTTGCTACCTGATTCTGTGTCTAATATCTTTACATAAATCGTTTTTGAAATTGTCCCATAATTTCAATGGTTCCGATGGCTGACAAATTAAAAGTTTGACTACAAACAACTCTCTCAGTTATACTGGACATTTCGAAAGCGATGCTTCTCTCAGAATATTTTCCCAATGATCATCGTTTTGTAGCAAACCTCTATCACAGCGAACTGCTTGATAGGCCTCTGTGAGAACTCCGTTAACGATTTTTAAGTACTCGATTGAGGTTGATCGCGTACGTGATTAAACAACATCCTAAGTTAAAAACACTCTGATTGAGAAGGATGTACACCGTAGACTCTTCCTAAAGCGGCATCTTTTTTATATATCGTCGGCTTTCTATATAGTGTAAAACTGCTATCTACACTTTTTGGGTAAAATACGTTTTTGATATCATTGGAAAGAGAAAAAAAAACTGCATAAAGTATTATTAACAGCTAAATCGATACCGAAATATAAAGTATGCTTTTTGAACGAAACGTAAACCTGCTATTTTAAGCGCACAGAATACTTAAAGCGAAAAGCTGCTATCTCCATGTTAGTATGTCATTTTTGTACTGAGAAGTTGTGACGGCGGCGCGTATTTGTGAGCGCTCCGTGTATTTTGTTATTTTATTAAGCAGCTCCGCATCATTAAAGGGAGGTACAAATGTAAGGATACAAAAGGAGTTATGAAATGCATTATGTCACTAAAGAATGCCGACAAAAGACTTTTCATGATTTTTGGAAGCTGACATGGGGGCAAAAAAAACTTTTATCGATAATATGGTAACTTTGTATATGAATTAAAAGGAAAACTAAATCACAAAGTAAATTGAGAAGGGCCCAGAGTCTATTTTACTATTTAAAAGTTGATGATACGTTTTGATCAGAGCATGTAGAACTTTTTTTTAAATACTACAGGAGTGGGCCAATGGACCGTTCTCAATTGGAAAAACTCTAAATCTGTAGAAAATATAACGAAATCTAGTCGTTCAAAACCTTTTGAAGAAGAACGTATAGAGCGTCATGGATTTTTTGATTCCTTACCTGTTATGAAATCTCACTACTGCCGGGCGACAACCAACAAAAATTATTTACTACCGGAATGGTTCTCTAAACAACGGCTTTTGATTTCTATGTTAAAGATTGGTGTGAATCTCATTACGTGCGACCACTCTCGATTACAATATTTTATGAAGTGTTTGACATGAAAAATATCGGATTACTTCATCCCAAGAAAGATCAATGTGAAAAATGTGCAGCATATTCTCCGGGCAAAGTACCTGATGAGTACTACAGGAATCACGTAAAGAGGAAAGATGAAGCCAGAAAAGAAAAGGAGATTGATAAAAATTCAGAATCGAATGTAGGTATTCACGGTAGATTTGCAATCAGTACTCACTGCTCCCAAATCTAATGTTAGTAGTTTTAACTACAAAATAAAGCTGCAAGTTCACAACCTAACATTTTACAATGTAATTAAATCGTGTTTTGTTTCATTTGGAATGAAATTGAAGGAGGAGTTAGCGCTGAGGAGTTTGCCAGTATTTGGTTAGATTTTATAGAAAATAAAATTTTACCAACAGTCTCAGCTCAATCCAAATTAATTTTCTACGGTGACGAATGCTCATACCAAAAAAAGGAATAGCACAATGGCAAATGTTCTTCTGAACATTTCAATAAACTGAAATATAGTAATAGAACAAAAGTTCCTTGAAGTAGGGCATACATACAGGGCAAATGGAAGTATACAGTTTGCATTCCAGTATTGAACGGTCATTAAAAAATAAAAATATTAATGTTCCTGCTGACTATGTAGCCATTTGCAAAGTAGCGAGAAAAAAACCGCACCCATGTGTTTTTTATTTTAATCGCAATTTTTTCAAAGTTTTTGGCAATATTCAGTTTTTTAACAGCATCCGTCCTGGTCGTGACAAAGAAGATGCAAAAGTTACGGATGTAAGATCACTGAAGTATACTACTGATGGTGAAATATATTTTTAATAAAATTTCAGTGATCCTTGGAGAAATTTACCACAAAGAAAATCGACAGTTGCTCAACCATTCGAATGGAGACAATGAAAAATCTACACGATTCCCGGAGAAAACAGCGAGAAGATTTAATGGCATGCAATAACTTAAATCTACTTTACCGCTTGATTATCATCAGTATTATGAAAACTTACCACACGAGTAACGTAAATTAATGTAATTATTGAGATATTTGTTTGAATTTTATTGGTATGAAAACCTGCTATGTCCATTTCATTGTTTACTATTTAAGTGAGAAAACCTGCTATAATATAAAAACTCTAATTACTAAAAGGTTACTGAATATTTCAATACATAAATGAGCTTGTAAAGACCGGGATCATACATTCTTTCAACGGTATTTTCATTTTTTCGATTGCAGTTATATTTAATTTTTTGAAGTGTTTTTATTGTCCCCTGTATAATTCACTCTGGTGCAGATAGCAGGTTTACACTCTAAGCCGACGATATGTGGCCTAGTTTGTACCGGCGCGCCGGCGCACGGTGATCAATTTTGAGCATTTAGTTGGAAATTAGTTTTTATGATTTTTACACAAGTATAAGATGATATTTTATTTTGTATATTGTTATTTTATTGTTATATTATGTTATTACATGTTACTAGGTATTATATAATATCATATAAAATGGTATTATATAATACCTAGTAATGGTTGAAAATGTATCTTTAGAGTTTTTTTATTCTATAGTTAGTGATATATGACACCTGAGAAATAGTATATTTCATAAAATTGACTAATATGTACCTACTGTGTTAATTATATTTTTTCTGTGAATAGTAAAACAAATACAAAAAAACCAGCAAATCATATGTTTACTTAACAAATGTTTATTGACAATACACTAAATTACAACATAAAATAAAAATATCATAAATTTCAATTATTATCAAAGTCTAAAGTAGCGTCATCAAATTGTAGTCTTCTTTTGGAATTTATTATTGTTGGAATACTTAATAACGATAAAACATCTTTAGGGAGAACGCTTGCTTTTTTTAATGGGAGTTTCCTAATTCTTGAAACTATGTGATCTGAAGAAAATAATAAAGTAATAAGCAAATCTTCATTGGTGTTGAGTCTAGAAATTTTTCGAGTATTGTGCTCTCTATATTTTCTATATTCTTTGTGCCTCGCTTCTTGAGCATCTTCTGATAACTGGCCTATAGGGAGTATCATTGTCATAGTATCATTACTTTTGAAATGCCTCGCGTTTTCTTATGAACAGTTCAAAAAGTTTGCGTCGTGTCAGTACTTTTCGGCTCTCTGCAAAAAATTCATATGTTAATTATATGCAAATTTTACTAATACGTTATTTAGTAAAAGGTTGGTGCTATGAATTAAAAATAGTGTCAATGAAAAAATAGACCCTTTTTTTTTTAATGTTAAGTTTCATGTTAAATCATGAAAAAAATACTTTTGTGACAGCATATTTCATTGTATCAAAAACATAATAAAAATATTTTTAATATTATTTATGTCATAAATCCTACCTTCCACAATTTTTTCCATATTTCACACTTTTCGTTATATGTTTGCTAAAGTTTCAAATTCGCGACTACACTCGACGCTGTCTCGAACGGCACTGACTGAAATCACGACCCGGCAGCGTGTGCAGGCACTTTACACTGTTGTCAAATCTATGCGATACTCAATTTATTTTTTTCATAAATAATTTTCGTTTAATATAACATGTACTTTGTTAAATAAATAGATTAAAAAAAAATGAATGACCGTAAAATTAATTCTCGTTTCCAACTAACGTTCATACAAATTGATCACCGTGCGGCGGCGGCGTTACTATTGCATATTTTAACATGAAAAAGTAGTTATTGTAACATAACTGAAATAATTAGACATATGGTATGGTACATATGGTACCCTATAAAACTGTAGTACATCACTTTGCTCTATTGTCAATAATTTCCGCAGCGTACGCGATATATTTTCACACGTTGAGTTACATTATCGAAGTTTTCATACGGATAACTAATTTTTGATAATATTATATAGCCTATGCTCATAACGAATAATGTAGGATTCTAAATGTGAAAGAATTTTTCAGTCCAGTAGTTTCGGAGCCTATTCAATTCAAACAAACAATCAAATCTTTCCTCTTTATAATATTATATAAGTATAGATAACGCGAAGGTTGTATAATTTCAATATACAATTCAGATCCCTGAGCTGCCAAGGCAGCTGCTGTGATGCTATAATATATGATTATTCTCTCTATTTAATCTATACTCTGACAAGGTCTTCAAAGAAGCGCTAGATAATACAAACCTTGGCGTGAAAGTCAACGGTGTGGCTATCAACAACATCCGATATGCTGATGACACCGTTTTGCTGGCAGGTAGTGTTGAAGACCTGCAACAACTGCTCAGTAAAATTAATTCCACTGGCGAACACTATGGTCTAAACGTAAATATTAGCAAGACCAAGTTTATGGTTTTTAGCCGAGAGAATCATCCAAATGTGTGCCTTCAATTAAAGGGTGTCAACATTGAGAGAGTAAAACAGTTTAAGTATTTGGGCAGTATTATTACTGACAATCTGGACCCTGATACGGAGATCAAATGCAGAATAGAGACAGCCCGTGCATCTTTTAATAAGATGAAAATTCTACACTGTAATGATGACTTAAACTTGAAGCTCAGACAGAGGTTGATCAAATGCTATGTATGGTCAGTTCTACTTTACGGTGTTGAAGCATGGACACTGAAGGTGACTACTCTAAATCGCCTAGAGGCGTTCGAAATGTGGATACATCTGACTGACATGACTAGTAATGTTGAAGTTTTACGTAGAGCAAATACAAACAGGCAGTTACTCAACACAGTAAAGCTCCGTAAAATTTCATACTTTGGTCATATAATGAGAGGCGAAAAATATTCCATCCTTCAGCTCGTCATGAAGGGGAAGATTGAGGGTCGCAGAGGGGTCGGAAGGAGGCGGCATTCCTGGCTTCGAAACATCTGAGAGTGGACCGGGATACGAAGCGTGGAAGAGCTGTTCCGCACTGCCCTGGATTTTCTGCCCTGAACTTTCTCCCAGATGATCGCTAACGTCGGGGGGACCCGACAGGGCACATGAAAAAGATTATATCTTTAAATTATCAATGCGTCGCTAAACACTGCACCCTATCAGGCTAAGGAATGCCCATATGAAGATGCGAAACTAATTGACTTCCAACATAACAAAGTCATTGATGGGACGCTAATGTCTAGACCTCCATCTTGGCTCTGCGTTTTCAAATATTCTTACCCGAGGTTTGATGAGAAGTTATTTAAAAAATCGATATATTGTATAACGTTGCATGAGGAGCTTCTAATCAGTTCTGACATTTAAAATCCTCTACCTCTTTCCCTTCAGTCACGTCATGCTGTATGGTTTAAAGGTAGGTAGGTATATAATCAGTAATGTTGATATAGCGGAAAAATAACGTAGAATAGACATCTCGTAACTCACTCACTACTACTAAAACATACAGCTTATAATATAATAAAATAAATAATTATACAAATAAAACCAACAGAATGAACCAATTACATGTTTTCTCTTGATTACAATGTATTCGTGACGCAGTGCAAGTATGGTAGGTCATGACATGACAAATTTAAGTTACGCAGTGTTAAAGAAAATCAAAGAAGTGAAGATACTTTCATATACTTCATATAGTTCATTCGCAATAATGGGTACCTATAGGAATCTTTTGTGCGAAATTAATGTTTTCAAAAAAACCTACTTAATTTTAATTACACAAACGTATAATCGTAAAAAAATTGAAATCGGTATCAGTGGAATCAAGATTTAATAACCACACAAAATAGGATAACACCAATCAAGCACTGCAGCACATATGAAATTATAATAATTAAGTATTTTTTCAAAAAACTTTACAAACAGTTATTTTTGAAAAGATGTCCGGTGTGGCATACAACTAGACGGAAAAAATGACAATATTAGGAAGGATTCTGTTTTTTGTCATTTCGTAACGTTACTTTAAAAATTCCTACCCTAAAAGCGCGGGCGCAGCAAGTTGTCAACAAACAGAAAGCTAGCTAATCTTAGATAAAAAGCTTAGTAGACTCGATTTGTTCCTAGTTGCGGCTTGCAATTCTTCTTCACTTCTCTCAGACACAATAATATTGAGTTCCTTGTCGGACTTTGCATGTATCTTATAAGTAACTTCATTAACTAATTTCTGTACATTTTGTTAATTTGTGTTCGCGTGAGATTTTTTAAAACTTTCAAATAATTTTTGATATACTTTTGATTTGTCTACATAAGACGACATTTTAAACTATTTCTAAGGTGACAATGTCGATCAATAGTAAACAAACATTAACTTAGAACACGTCAAAAACAATGATATTTGACCGGACAAATAATTCAGACAAGTGTGTAGCGCGCGCGGTACTTCCCCTAGTTCGGTTTTTCCTTACTTAACCATAGAGTATTACTCGCTCCCATTGTTTCGGGAAATCCCTAAACATAAGACCATTAGGATTGCCTGAGAATCTACTAAATTTTGCAAAAAATACGAAAAGTAAATAAATAAATATTGCTGACGTAATCGCCATTCAGACCCCCCCGTCCCCCGTGTCAGCAAAAATAAGCAAAGCAAAGACCCCCCCAGCGCCCTTTGGTGCTTACGTAATACTTGAACGGCTCCTTAGCTATTGCCCATTGCCTGCTGATTTTCATACGATTTGTTTATCTTTTGAAACTGGTAATGGCAAAACCACGCATTGCGTAATTTTAAATAATTATATTGTTTTTTTATGTATCTTGTATCCAGTATTCTTATTTGTTATTCTTATTGTATCAGTATAAAAATAAAAGTGATTGGAATGTTAAATAATGTATTGATAATATTTCTACACATTACATAATACCTTGTCCCTTAAAACCTCGTTCCTTAAAAAACAAACACACAATTTGTAAACCCGCTTCGCTCAGAGACACGCAACAGGACCGCAGATTTGTAACAAACTCCCACAAGAGATCGCAATTGCACAATTTTCATACTTTACTAATTGATTGGTTCTTCAATATTGGGATAAATCAGCTGGAAGAGTCTCTTAGGGCCGGTTGTTTCAAGTTGGATTAAAGTAAGCGTTGTTTTAAAGCGAGGATTTTTACGTTCTCCACCAATCAGACGATTCGTTTTCGTAAAAATCTATGCTTTAATCGACCGCTTACTTTGATCGAACTTGAAACAACCGGGCCTTAGATGATTTGAGCTGCCATAGAACAGAAACAAACGTGGAATAACGAATTCAGCATTTTTTGTAAAAATAATATTAATATTGACCTCTAACGAGGGTTCTCATGAATAACTCAACTGATAACTGTGTATTTGTTCTTTTTCTTTCTTGCGTATTTTTCTATATATTTACTATTCCAACTTGCTACATACTTATTGTGTTTCCGTATTATAAATACATATTTATATTGCTTACATGCTTACCCACTTTTGAATGAGAATTTAATTCTCGTGTTTGGTATAAGTGGGAGGTATTGTCATATATGTATATATAAGAATATGTAAGGCATTCGATTAAATAAGTAAGATATAGACAACGAAACATTAGATCAAGTTATAAAAATTAAGACATTAAATTAAGTATGTAAGACGTAAACAATAAAAGATCACAAAAATGTAAGACATTAGATTAAGTAAATAAGATATAGACAAGGAAATGTTAAATTAAGTTATAAAAATTAAAAATTTAGAAGGTATTTAATAATATTTAAAAGTATGTATATATTGATTGTTTTTGGTAAGATTTTTTTATTGCGTTATTGTGATAGTTTTTTGTAGAAGATTTTTCAATTTAGTTTTGAAATTTCTATAATATTTCCCATCTTCATTTCATTGGGAAGAGCATTAAAGAATGATACTCCTTGATAGTTTTCAGATATTTATTAAATTTTTTTTTACATATTTATTAAAATTCATCCCTTCTAGTATATATTTCGTTCACCCATTCAGTTCTACGATGACGACGACGCCGTAGCAGCCTACGAGTCAGAAGAGAGTTTTCCAGAAGATACAGATTATTCATTTGGCACAAACGTTATTGGAGAAATAGGAAAAGTAATTGATCGTGACCAACGCAAGACGCATCAACGTGCGCGCTCAATACGTACGAAAATAATCGTACGATAAGTGCGATGATAATTCGTATCCAAAGTGCGACCGACCTTAAGCGCAATCGTAATATAGATAGATGCCTCCGTCTGTATCAACACCTTTCTACTATTGAAATATTGTTTATCGGGTAATTATTACTTAAATATTTTCAAAAATATACTCGAAAAGAAAATGAACTATTTTTGCTGTCCTAAAACTTAAATTTACAGGCTTTTCCTTGGTTAAAATCGACTGTATAATTTAAAGAATCTGACATCAGATTTCATTTTTCCATATTTTTACACCATTACTATGTTTTAACGTTTATACAGTCAGGTACTAAAATTATTTTTTAATGTTTTTTAAAAATGAATTTTGCAAACGAATGAAAATAATTTCGAGTTTTTCATTAGATTTTTATCACCCTGGAAAAGAAAACGATAGTAAGAACCAGGTGGATAAAAATATGGAAACTCAAGTGATGGCATAAATTAAAGTTATTCCTGATTAAAATGAATAACCATAAGGCATTGTGATAAATATTTATTCCATTATTATAGTAATAAAAAACATTTTATTTTTAAATACAGACAATTAATATCTCGTTAATAGCCCTGAGCGATAGTCCTAGTGTAACTTTAAAATAGATAGATAGTAAAAATAGTCTATAAAAATTCTCAAGATAATATGTTACACTTTTTATAGTAAAGTTTATGGTCGAGTAGCTTGTTGTTCTACTACAGGGGTCGACAGTTTTTCAAGTGAAATGAGCCAAATTGTCATGGATACAGGAAAACAAAGGTATCAAAGAGCCGCATGTATGTAATATACATGGATATGGATTTTTAGGGGAAAAAAGTTTCAATATGTTTTACTTAAAAAATTAATAAGAACGGCGTCCATGCATCGCCTTTGATAACTTTACTATATCTGGCAAAAAGCTTCATATTTTTGATTGAATACATGTTTCTAAATTTTCATCCATTATTCTGCTTCTAAGTATATTTTTTATTAGGTTCATAGTTGAGAATGTTTGTTGAGTTCATAGTTGAGAATGATTGTGAGAATACTAAAAGCTAGTTTTTTTAACTCATCATATGTTTCAGGAAAACTATTCTATGTATCAAATAGGTATTATTGTTTCTATTTGAGGCACCTGTTTTATAGCTGTCCACTTGTGTCCAATCAAATTGGATTTTTTCTCTTTTGAGTTATTCAAAGCGGCTGGTCAGATCTGTGAATTTTTTGTTCCACAGTTCCTTGCTTTTTTAATCTTTTAACTGTATTTGGAGTGAACAAACATTTGTGTCGAATGATGATAAGTTCTTTGACATTTATTTTGAGAGAACGTACGAAGCTATTGTAATCTTATTTGCTCTAAATTGTTGAAAACGTTCACCAAAACTGTTCTTCATTTTTCCTAATATGCTGTTGAAATTAAACGCACCAAAACAAGTGCTTTTTTTGTGGCGATAATATCTTAAATTCTTGAAGTGAAGTAATTCACCTCTCTCTTTATCTTCGATGAGAAATTGTAGTTTATTTTCAAATTACTCTACTTCTTCATATAATGTGTATTCGACGTTTCCCTTGCAATGACATATTCAAATCATTACGATACGAAGTATTGTCGATAATGAAATGTATTTTTTGTAGCCATACGTCTTACTTCTTTTTTCACATAAAAACATTTTTTTATTCTAAACATGAAGCAAAACGTTTCAATACGTTATCTCTGGAAAGCCAGCGAACCTTGTTATGCCGACGTAAATAAAGGTATTCGCTATCGTTTTCATCCAAGAATATCTTAAATTGGCGATGATTGAGTAGTTCAGCTATGATGCTGTTAACGAAGTTCATTACATTAAGATTACTTCGGCCTAGCCTAGTAGAGTGGCATAATCCACAAATTAAACAAAACAAAAAAATGTATAAATTATCTTATGTTTTATCTTATGTTCTATTGTTAAATTTAAGTATCTTATTTGTAAACAAGGATTTTTAAATAAATAAAAAAAAAAAAAAAAAAAAAAATGTTTAGGCGCAAAGCGCCCGTTGACGAACTCAGTGGAACGTGAGGATTTAGTAATCAATTTTTCTCCTTGAAATTAAAACTACTCTTACACTCGTCATACTTTTAACTCTATCAGAAGCAATGGAAAAATTATATTTAGAACAATTCCAATATTTAACAGATATGTTTCTATAGCATTCGCAATATCTTCTCCACGTATTGGTCCCTTGAGCGACAGTTCTTCTTTGGGACTTTGTGCCAACATATATCGCACAAAGAGGATTACTTGAGCTGTATCACTAATACCATACACTCATCAGTTGCAATTGTTATTGTGGAAATCGGCTTAGGTAATATCTTTGACTTGCTGCTCTGTTACATTCGAAGACATTAAGGCAATTCTTTTCATGATCGCTTCTTTATTTATAAGTTATAAAAAAGCTCTTCACAAGCTTTCATAAAGCATTCTTTAATGTTACACCATCTTTGAACTCTTTCCCCCTTTTCAAGATTTCCAGAGAGACCGCAAACTAGCATGATTGATGATACTTGTACTTTGTACCTATCCAGTTTTCAAATACGGAACTCGACTTCTAATTTTGACGCTGGAGTTCTGAGTAATGACTAAAGAGCCGCAAACGTCCATGCAAAGAGTCGTATGCGGCTCGCGACTCTTATTCCGACCCCTGGTCTAGTGAATTAGACTCTTGCCTATTGATCCGTACGTCGGCTGTACGAGCCCATTCCAATATACGCTGAAATGTCCGTTAAATAAGTTCATTTATATTGATTATTAATTATGGTAGCAATGAGTACATAAAGTAATTCATCTTTTTTTGCAAAATATATTTACAGAATGGTTAGAAATAAGAAAAGTTAATCTGTGGTTAAATAATGAGGTAATGAATTTATTTAAGTATTTGCGACTAATTTTCTCTCAGGAGTATAGATTCGGACTCTCGATATTCAGCCAATCGAGATAAAGTTTTGACTAAAGTAAATACATTATTACTTATGAAATTCAAAGAACACCATTCCATTGAGGGATTTATTATTAAACCCGGCTGAATTATAACAGAACGATGTAAAACGACATTAAGTATTTACATACAGAGCCCGCCCGTTCCTTTACCCAACAAAGCCATTTTTACCGCATCACCAGCATTACAGAAGCCGATTATACCTAATACCTATTAAAATTATGATTTCGTTTTTCTGCCTTCTGAAAGCTTGCTTAAGTAAGAAAAAGAGGATTTACCTAAATTTTAATTATATGTAATCAAATAATGATATATAAAAACGAACCACAGAAAGAAAATGCTATAGTACTATACTAACTTTAAAACACTGAAGGAAGATTGTTGTATTAATATATATGAAAATACTTAGTAAATCACCACCTACGTAGTATTTAAAGTTTTTTTTAGAAATAAAGTACTTATATAATATTTCGTGGTGAACTTTTAACATTAAGATAATCGCAAGAAATATCGTAAATTTATATTTGAATCATAAAGTCGTAAATATGACTATTCTGTGGTATAAAAAAATGTTATGTTCGTAATTGCGCACCTACAAATGTGTTTTGAAAATGTACTTTTAGAACAAAATTAAAAAAAAAACACTTTTATATGTCAAAGGATACTTTACTCCAATGTTTACTTTACTTTACTCCAATACTTTACTTCAATCAGTTTCCTTTAAATTCCCCTACGCATGACATACAGAAGAACAATAGGATATTTATTAAAGGAATACAAAACACCTACTTTGAATAGTTAATATGGTGACTCGTTGTGTAACTTGTGTTATAAAAATTTGTACAACTTAATTTCTGTTTTAAGTATACAATCTTTGAGTGCTAATTTAACTTAAAATATTGCATACTACAGACGTTTTTTCTTTTCTAAATGCTTTTAGTAGTCTTTCTTTGACACATATCCGAAGGTTAAAATTGTATAATGTACTCATATGTACACCCTAGATGTATGGTTTTGATAAAGTTTTGTTTGGATTTTTTTCTACATACGTTATCTATAAGTGTTCGAATTATTATAATAGATTTGATTTTTTTTACCTTTTCTATTTGATTTCAGATAATATCAAAAAAACTGCTGCATGGCGTTACACTCAGCCATCTAATTATTCTACTGATAAGAAGGTAAGAACTTATTATTCATTTATACGGCAGTTAATTTGTAGTTCAACTAATTATTGATTATTGTTCAATTTTGTACTACACATACATATTGTTGTAAATTAGTAATTCATTACACCTAATGATGGAAGGGACTGCTTCTCGCGAATATAGTATTGACAAAATAATTCAACTACTGTGTATTAGAGAGAGTAAGGTCGGTGACGAAAGAAAAGGTATGGGACGTGCAAGGGGCCTTTGTGGATGGAAGAGGATGCATGGATCAGATCTTCTCTCTACGAGTGTTGACGGAAAACAATTTAGCGAAAAACCGAAAACATTTCTGTGCATTTGTAGATCTGCAAAAGGCTTATGGTTTTATAGAGATGGAGTTATAAGAGGAAGGTTATGGAAGGTACTCTCTGGTTACAAGGTGAACAGTAAACTTATATACGCAGTTGCATCCCTTTACGAAGGAAGTACTTCTTGTGTAAGAATCAATGGATCATTCACACCATGGTTTGAAATCAGAATAACTACCACAGAACAGGTTTTTACCTAGTGTGGCAGTTATTAGTAACTTGTATTAACAAATGTAAATAAAGAATAAAATAAATAAATAAATATAACAAAAGGTGTTGCGTAATGTCTCCATAGCGTTCAACTTGTATATGGATAATTGTGTAAAAGAACTGGAATGTATGAATGTAGGAGCGAAAATTAGTCAATTGATTGTATGCTGTTTATTGTACGCGGATGATGCAGTATTAATAGTAAATAGCGAACAAGACTTACAGAGTCTACTAAGCAGAATGCCTGATGTAGGTATGTAAGAAAAGTGACCTTATTATGAATGTAAACAAGTCAAAAGTGATGCTATTTGAGAAGGAGGAAAGTAAGACAACGTGTAAATGTTTGGAACAAGTATATGAGTTTGTGTACTTAGGAAGTATGTCTACCGAGGCAAAACTAGCGGTACATAATGGAGTTCTGGTACCGACACTGATTATGGAAGTGAAGCTTGAAGTTTGCAAAATAGGAACGAAAATAGACTGAATGCACTGGAAATGAGATCCTTTAGACGTATGTGTGGCAAGTCCATTTATGCTAGAGTAAAGAATAAAGATATTAGGAATGAATGTAAAGCTGATCTTAGCATAATTCATAGAATTAAAACAGGGTCGCTCAAGTGGTTTTGGCATTTTGAACGAATGAATGAGGAAAGAATGGTAAGAAAGATATATAATACAAGTGTTGACGGTGCCAGAAAGAGAGGCCGACCGCAGAAGACGTGGCATGACCAGATTAACCAGATACTGAAAGATGGTCCCGTTAGAAGCCTCAACAATTGTCGAGCTTGCATGCGAAGTTGTATGAATGTAGATGAGGCGAGAGTTGTATGCCAGGACAGAAGAGTATGGCGCTCTATTCTCTCTGCCTACCCCCACGCTGAAACGGCGTGATGGTAAGTAAGTAAGTAAGTTTGTGTGTATTACATATTAACAAATATCAAGTAACTGTGTTATTAGAACATACTTTCTTATAAAAATATTGTTAAAAATTTAGACTGGTGTATGAAAGAAGTTTAAAAAAATTGAAAAAAATGATTTTCAGGCGTATACTAGTAGATATTTGGTGGATGTTTGGTGGTTTGGAGACTGATTTCTGGTCACCATTCTTTCGGGATTCTCCAAACTCTTGAAATTTCGATTTAAAACGCCTGAGATGTTTTACAACTTTTATTCAGAAGAAATACAATTTACAAATGATTTACAAACGCGAGTATAAAATAATGACGAATAGATCGAGGTAGAATTTGTGCAGGGCCTTCGGCGAATCTTCTCGAAGCCACGAAGCAAAGTGGGGTAGCGAGGTACTGGTCTCGGCCTTTTATATGATCTGCGAACAAAGGATTTGTGCTGTCCGAGGGGCGCGTGTGAGCATGGAGTATTCGTCACGCCCACTGATGTCACCCGTGCCCGTGCTGGGACCGTGTGGTACTGGGGCGCCGAACTCGCCGTCCTCGTGTTGCTAGATGGACCGCTGACGAATCCGTGTCTCTACTATGCACGTGCTGATGGTCTGTTCGGGACCGTGGCTGTGTAAGGTAACCCCTACAGATATGTTAAATTATTCGGAAATACTTAATTTGAGATTCTCACGGGTTGAATATAAAAGAGGTAATTTTTCTTGGTTATCCCGCGTCAGTTGGTCCTGAGTAGGACCGTTGTACTCTCGACGTTTCGAACAGATCACACTGTTCATCTTCAGGGGGGGTTGACTTTCACTGAAGTTTCGTTCTTACACGATAAATTGAAAGGTTTGACATTTTTTTCAGCGCTAATGAGTGTTTAATGTTTGTATTAATAGTAGCTATTTTCGGGAGAGTTGATCTGCTTTCTAATATAATGAGCCAGGTGTTCGACAATCTGATGCCATCATCTCTGTTGTTTAGGCTGTTGGGTCTTTTGTATATTTCGATTGCTTCTCTATAGATCCTTACTGTGTCATTATTTAAAGTAGCTTGTTGGTCTTGTGTTTAGGACTTTCGCCTCATGATCCAAAGGTCGCGGGTAGTTACTCCTATTTTCATAGCACGAGCGTTTAACTTAGTTTGAAAATAGTAATAATATTGATGTGACATGTATTCCGTGTTCACATGTCTATTTTTTTTAATTAAAAAAAAAACTTGTCAAAAATTTTTCTTTTTTGTCGTTATGTTTTTTAATAATTAAGTAAAATATAAATGGTTTTTTTACTAAGAAAAATTGCGTTCTAATTAATTACGTAAAGTATAAACTTAAAATAAAATATATTTAAGAAGTATCCAACGACGAATTTTAAAATACAAAACGAGACAATTTAATCTGCTCGTATATTTAGAGGAAACAAAGGAAGCTAGTTACAATAAATCCTAAAATAATTTGGTGAGGTATATACATACAAAAAAGGTTGAATTGTAAACATTTTCTAGGTATCATTATTATAATATTATTAATTAAATAAATAAATAAATTAGAACACAAAAAACCGTAGACTATAAAATGTGTTCGTGTCAATTTTCCGTCTTCCAAAATCAAATTTAACTCACCAAATGAATTTGCCGATTCGAATCCCCATGTGCATCTACTTCTCTGCCCGAAAGCGACCTTTCCTCGAAAACTCCGTGTAGAACGGAGGTTTCACAAGATATTGGCAGGTAAACATTAGTGAGATTTGGTCCCATCTTTTACTCAGAATTAATGGGCAATTAATAAAGTAACGCAGGTAAGCCTACATCTCGTAAGATTTAAGACCCTCACACCGCTGTTAATAATACTGCACAGAGTCTTTGATGAAATAATTCATTAGAGCAAAATTATAATCAAAACGTGCGTAATAATACTGCTACTAATAATACAAGGTAACATAGCAGAGGGAGCTATCATTAAGAATATTATAACTTGTAATACAATACTAGGGGTATCTTAATCTAAGCCGAAATGACTGTAAGCCTAACTTGTTTTTTTATGCTAGTAGTTACTTCGGCTTAGTTTAAAAATTGTTTTAACTTCGACAAGTAATGGATTACATGCTCATTACAATATTCTTGATTCACAACTCCTTGCTTTGTAATCTAATATTTTTAATTAATTATTATCATTATTACTAACATTAGTCTTTCTACTGCTGAATGAAGACCTCACCAATTCTATCTTTCACTTTTCACAGTCCACTGTTATTTATTATACCATATTATCACGCATGTTTTCTTCTACATAAAAATGATTATATCTTAAAAACTCTTTACCTTCATTAAATAGCTGAAATCTGAATTTCAGTACAGAAGTTTCTGATATTCACCAACCGCATAACGTTAAATTTATACAGAGGTAGTAAAATCGTAAATTTCTTACTAATGCAAATGCCGCCAGGTTTTCAAATGAGATTATTTGGCATTATGTGGCAATTTACCATTCGGTGTCAATATGGATAGAATAACCTAAGATAAGATAAAAAAAAAGTGCACTCATCCAAAATTTCACATTTTTTAAAAAGCTTTAGTTTTTAATTTTTATGGTAAATTTCATACTGTTAAATAAATAAATGGAAAAACACACAAGCCAGGTTATAAGCTGAGTTTTGAAAAAAATTAAATGTAAAATCTTTGTGTATTTTTCATATGTAGTTTATCTGTGCAATTCAATCTTACTAGGCTTTTTTAAACATTTAAAAACTAAATAATTTTCTACATTTCTTGTTAAGAATACGAAATGAATTTGTCTGTAATGATTAATTACTGATTCATTTCGTCGTAAAAGAGTAAATTTTGTATTAGATAATTCTGATTAATGAGTGTGATAATAAATGCGAGCGTTAAGGAATTACAATTTGTAAAATCTGTTTATGATACGCAATATTTTTACACCCCTGGTATTCGGGAATGTCTAAGGACGGACATATACCACAAATCAGTGACTTGGCCGATATAGAGGGGAGACGGATGGTGGTAGGGTAAGGACCACATTGGGGTGCCTCATCCTTCTTGTTACTTTTCTTAAATGCCGATATCCAAATTCCAAAATCCATCCTATTACCGCAACGTCTTGATAACGCAAAATGCAGTACAGTTCTACCTGCAAGTATTTGATAAGAGTATTACCGCAAAAAAGGTCATTCATATTATCCTGTCGCGCGTGATACGCGGATCGCATTTGTTAAATACTGTTCCGCTTTTTTGAAATTATACCGCACGCAACGCTAAACGCAATTAGCAAATTCGAAATTCGCAAAACGCTAATCGATCTTAAAGATTTTGACCCGCTTCAATTGTGTGGAAAAATATCATGACGTATCGCCACCCGCAAGTGAAATATTCGAGAAACTGTTGTGAACTGTCAAATGAGATCTGGATTATCGGCCTTCCTTCCTGATCCTGATATCAAAGGTAAGACTTGCTTCCATATATCCTGTTATGCTCTTGTATACGGTTCGTTATTTCTTCCTGTCTTGGTCACGCTTTTCTATTTTTAACCGCCCTGTAGAATTAAAATTCCGGAAAGCATTGCTGAGGATCTCTCGCGAATTACGAATTACGCAACCTTATTGTAATTAACTGCATTTTATAGTCCATTCTTTCTCATTGTTTTGTTAAATCTCTGTTCGCTGAGAATCGTGGGGTTCGTCCGTTTTTTCTTTCTTTAAAAAACGGGAGAATTATGCACCTGATGTACCAATCAGTATTGCAAATCATCGTTCTCCACCACTTACTCAGGTGTGACATTACGTATCAGTTTCCACCTGGTAATGGTCCAGCGAGGGGGTGATTAGTCAACGTCACCTCATTGTGTATTTTTTCTGATTTAAATATATTTTTATGACTACAAAAAACTACAACGGTATTCCTTCTAAAGCACACTCATTTATTTACTCCTTAAAATGCTAAAAATTCAATTCGGAGCCCTTCTCCCCAACCGTGTGAAAATAAATCACACACATAAACCGGAGTGCTAGCAAAGGTTCGCTATAGTACACCCGCTTTTCTACTACCTTAAGCCAACCCCGAATCCACATTATTCCCTACGGGGATATCTGTTAGTAATGTTAATTGAAACAAATTGCCCGCCCTCAGAGGCGAGGGTGGTATCGTTCTCTGGATCTGATTGTCACAATCATTTACTCTTTGACCATTTCAAATATTCTACATGGATACTTTTTTTTTATTTTTAAATTGATTTATTATTTTATTATTATTACATGCATCTTGCTAAACTGTATTAGCAGTTTATACGCAAGGATAAATTACATTATATTTATCATTACATTATTTAGTTGTCCTTAAATAATAATATAATATTTAATAAAAGAATATTAAAATTATATACGTTTAGCTATCACCAATTTTTCACAGTTCAATGTAGTATTTCTTGTAAAATGAATCTATATTTTTTGTCCCGTTACATTTTTTATTCTATCCAGTAACTTGTTGAATAGTTTTGCAATTATGCACTTTTAAATTTAACAAAATGCATGTTTTTATTTTAGTTTTGTCAATGGTAAAATTTTCACTCCCAAATTTTATATCGAATGCATATTTCGTATGTTTATATAAATATATTGATTACGCTGTTTTTTTTTATTAATTCTTTATTTATTTTACACTACAATAAGCTACAAGGCCCAAACACTACAATGAAATACTTTACGTAAATTTTCGGGATTGAGAAAATCACATATACCACATGGATGTACCTTTTTGGAAAGCTAGTATCATGCCCACTGGACTAAAATGACCGCGTGGTATTCCGTATCGATTTTGGTTCATAATCTCAACAGCTGAAATTCCGACACAAAAATATTCTGAGGATCAAAAATTTTTTTTTCATAAAAATAATTTAATCGCTCTACGAAGTATAATGATTTGGATCGAAATCAAATTAACAGAATTAAATATTTTAATCATAAATTCCTGATCGGTTTCGAAAGAATCCAATCTGGCTTAATGGCTTAAACCAACATTTAACTATTACTTGTATTTTGTTACTTATTTACTTTATTTTTAGTACAAATTTATTTTAATTAAGATAAATTATGGAAGTCACACAGAGACGAACCTAGTTATATAGGAAACATGTATAAAAGTCTTTATAGGGTGGCCATATGTGTAACCTGTATTAGCTGACTTAATCACTTTACACAATGCTCCGCGAGCATAAGCAAAAGCGAGCGAAAGCTCCCTCCTAAAAGATCGTACTCATTCGTCGCCAGGTTGACATTTGTTATTCTAATATCCATACCGCGCTTTGCCGTGTAAAGGACGACACGACATGGATGGTCGCAAAGGGCCACTCACTGTACCTCTCTCCCACAGTATCTGGTTTATTGAACAATTATAGATTACAATTACAGATTTTATAAAGAGCTAGGAATAATGAATATTACCGGTAAAAAGTTTAACACTACCAAATACTGTGAAGTTTAATGCGGGGTGGAGAAAAGAGGACAGTGAGGGGAGAGGATACTTAAGGGAAGCACAGTACGACGAGACGTAATAGGCTGAGTTCAATTCTAGCACCACGAGTCCGAGGCCGATAGATAAAATCATCCACGAGCAGCCTGCAACGTGACGCGCTGTACAATATTATTGAAAAGAAAAAATGTGATAGCTGGTCGTTACTTTTTTTTGTTACAATTTTGGCTGTCGGGATTACGAAGGACGCCCGTCCATAATTTACCAATAGCTTGCCGAATATTAAGGTTGGCAAACTTCTTATTCCATTAGAACATTCTAGATTTTAGTGATGACCTTCGAACTCTTGTTTCGAACTTCCATACAAGTGTCAATAATAATTCTGAATGAGAAGCCATGAAAATATCGTATTATTCCTCTACTCCTAACATTGAGATGCAAGAACAGGGAAAATGTCTAGAAGTAAGTTATTTAATCAACTTTATTTGTAAAGAAATCTATTTGGTGATTTAACTTTCACCAACTCTTTGTGACACATCGCAGTTCGGGCATTGTTGTGTTTCGGTCTTGATAAAGGAAAATTGGTTTTTAATATGGTTTTCACGAGCTTTTAAGAGCTTAGTTCTTAAGGGACCCAATGCGAATTGTGTTGAGTGGAGATTGACTTAAAATTAGTGAAACTGAATATCATTTTGATTACATTCCATGATTACCTACCTTTTTTTATATCTTTAAGAATCCAACAATATCCATGAATTATATAACTATATGTAATAATTCCGGAACCATGATTTGGGACAGGCAGAAGTTAAGCTAAAATTTCTACAACAATGAAAATCGTTTAATACTAAAAGAAATATTGACAAATTCAGATCGACAAAACTTTCTTTTTGCTCTCCTGTAAAGTTGTAAAGTTCGAAGTAATCACTAACGCCCTTTTGGCTTTCCGCCCTCGATATATAATATTGTACTTTTCTTAAAATATTATAGTTTACAAAATTGTAAGCGAACCCCCTCTCTCAACGTGTGATTTATCTCGTGAAGAAATGTGGGGCGTTGCAAGAAAAATTATTTTCTAATTAAGTATTTTAAAAGACATCTACATTTGTAAATTCAACTATCTGTATAAATTATTTTTCATTTTATTTTGTCATACTCATTCGTTTCAATGGTTGCTAAGCATCCAACAGACAGCAATTTATACATTTCTTTTTGTATCACGAAAAAAATAGTAATAATCTTTTGACAAATCAAACAAAACACAAGAGTTTGTCTTAACATTTTCATCGCTAGATGGAGTCTTCGCTCTGTCAGAAGAAAACAAGTATTTTCCTGAGAAGTGTTCTCAAAATGCAGCGCCCCAGATTTTTACAGATGGAACAGAATATTTTTATCGTTTTCATAGTTTGCACGATAACAGCTGCCAAGAACAATACTTTATTTTCTTTGTGGAAACGATGCACTCGTAATGTCGAGAACAGCGCTCGTGAAACGTCAAATCGAGTATTTTGTCGGGATATAATTTGATGTGGACATAACTTATTTTTATTTGAGATAAATTATAGAAGTAAATGGAAGTCTTAATAGGGTAGCCCAGGGCCTATGACCTGCATGAGCTGGCTTAAGTGATTAATTTACACAATGCAGCGTTCACCAATTCCACCTTAAGAACATCCACATTATCAGATGATTGAAAGTTGTACATATGTTCTAAATAAGTTTTTCATGTATTCTAATGGACTGCTAGGGATATCTATATTCTTTCCCATGACAGTATACGCGTATAAATTTCGCAGCTGGTAATGATACCTCTGTATTTTTAAAGTGGAATATCAAGCAATATTCTGTTTAATGTATATATGACATTTTTACGAATTATTCAACTTATACACTAAAATACGCCAGAAAATTAGTATAAAGACTTGCACGTTTCAGATCACACACATTTCGTATATAAATTATAGACTTCTATAATTTATCTTAATAAATAATTATCTATCTGTGGACAAAATCCAGTAACTGTGTTCTCAGAATATACATATAAAAATATTGTTGAACTTACTTTGGTGGAAATAGCAACATTAAAGAGACAGCCTAAGATATTAGATCTTATGCGGGGTATAAAAGCAAAGACAGCAATATTATTAAAAAATTTATTGCAGTCATAGAAGATAACTAATTTGTAATGTACTGAATTCCAGATTTTATAGGAAACATATGTATATAATAAATATATATATATGTTTCCTAAAATATGAATATATATATATATATAAACTTATAGGAAACATGATTGTGGAAAGGATAGATGCATAAAAAATATGATGAACGAGTGAATTATTCTATTTGAACAACAAATAATGTTTCAGCCAAGAAAATCTTATGTGTACTAGTGAGCGCGTGAGTCAGATGGTAGTTTTCAATGAAAGGTGAGAAACATTGCGTTATAGAGGGCCGTAACTCCTTCCGGTAGGATTATGGAACTGCGGGAAGTTGGCGTGCTCTGTTCGCCGGAAGTCGTTCGGCTGTGGAACAAGGTTAGCACTGCCAAGGGCGCCTGGCCACAGCCTGCAGACCACAGCACAGCCTGCCTGCCTGCCTGCCGGACGGACTACTTGCCCCTCGGCAGCGCGCCATGGCGTGATCCACACTGTCCCGATAAACTACACGCTTCCTGTCTTCGAAGCCTCTTCATACTTGTGCTTGACCTCATTGCTTTTGACTTAAAAACTTTTAATTTCAAATGTAAGAACACGGAATTGAACACGCAAATGAGTAATTAAATAACAATCCATTTTGTATATTTTTGTAGATCGTATTGGTACCCAACGTTAACGTAATTATTACGTTGAAAAATGTAATATTCATTTTAGACAGTAAAATAAATTAACTCTAATTCTCGCTAATATTACAAGTGTAAGGGTTGAGTGTTCGATCCACGTATTGATAGTGCATAAAACTATGTGTAAATTAGCAATATTTTCTCAACACACTTTGTTGAGAAAATATTGCGAATTAATGCATTGTATCTCGTATCTCCCCGTAGAGCGAATACACGTGCGTAGCAAACAAGCAAAAAAACATGCATTAATTTGAATACGGGAAATAAATTAAAATAAAATTAATTGATGCTGATAATATAAACTTGCTGTAACCCGTCATAAATCACGGTACTTTTACATGTTGGTTCCTAAGAAATAAGTATTTATTTATTTTATCAACAAAAAAAATCTTTAAAAAAATCGTAAAGAAATTCGAAAAAAAAAATTTTTCCAAATATTTTTTTTTTCTTTAATGTACATAATTTAAAATTCGTTCAATCCAAATATAATACAATTTCTTTTTTTTATTTACTAAATAATTTGATTTATTTATTTATAAAATAAACAAATCTGAAGAACCAATATGATATCTTACAAAAGACCTACGTACACTTAATACGATGATATCAAATAAGTATATGGTATTTTTTAGAGGTTTCGAAACATTTAAATAAAGTCAAATATATACAAATCTGGTAATGGCCATGGTATTGCCTTTATTAGAAAAATGATTTATGCCATTAGTGTTTAATGATGATTACGTTACCACGTCTTTCGAAACAAATTTGCACAATTTGCAACATTGTTCTCGCCTAAGTCAATTCATGACGAAATAGAAAACTAAACTGAGCATACATCAGCTGTCAGCTCTCATATTGGCTGGCGCTAGAAAAAGTTTTGCCAATTCGAAAAATAAACTTCTAAAAAACACCCTAAAACTAAATACTAATGGCATAAAATTATCTTTCCAATTAAGCCATTATCATGGCCATAACCATGATTTATATGTATTTTATTTGATTTGAGTTCTATACTTCTAAAAAAAACACCTCTTGGTGTACTACACTTTTGGTAACAGCATAATTTAAGTCCATACCTACTGCACGCCACTGATAGAGTATACAAATTTATCTCCGAGGCCTATTTTCATTTTATTTCGAGATAACACGTGGCCACGCAGTATTCCAGATAAAAAATTTCAATAACAACTCAATGCTTTTATATATTGAAATATCATTCATATATTCGTAATGCTATTTTACCTTCAATAATCCCCAATGCAAAATATAGAAGCGCTCGAGACAAATAGATCTAGCATGGAATAAAGTAGTACTTACTTTTAGTACCTTCATAAAATTCTAAATAAATAACTTTACAGTCAATAAACAAGTATAAATGTTCAAGCTAGAGAATAAAGTTACAATTGTTGAACATTATCTGTCACCGAGTTGTTTAAGGTTAGAAAATAAAATTACAATTGTACAAAATGCGGAACAAAAATCGCTTAAACATTTATGAATTTGTATTATTAATTTACATCTTACTCGATATGTTCTGATATTATACGCTTTAAACTAAATAAACTTTATTTATTTGCTCGTTCCTCAACGAGTATATAAATAAATATGATGATGCTGAGCTGGGACACATTCTATCGGCAGGGTCACGAGTTCGTGTTTCGGTGACAAATCTGTTTTTATTTTCTTTATCTACCAGATACTATTACTGCATCATCTGCGTATGGATATCTAATTTCAACTAATACGAATGACGAACTGATGGAATCGGTGTTAGCTTTGTAGAGATTATTCATGACGATCATTCATTATTCATAAAATTTGAGCCTTGGCCTCCATCAGTCCCCGCTTCTAACTCCTCCTGGCTCCCGCTGTAGTCCTCCAATCTGTAATCCGCCGTCTTTGGTCCGCATCCCTTCTGACCTCGTCTCCCCATCGCAGCCCAGGTCTGCCGACCCTTCTTCTTCCACCCGGATGTCCCTCGAGGATCCTCCTGGGCGAGTCAAGTCGAGAAAAAAACAGAAAGCTTGGGTGCCTTTAAGGTGTTATATAGTCCTTGTTGAAAATCGTTGAAAATGTTTACTCTTCTTGAGATTAATTTTATATTATTCTGAGTATTTGAGTATAATAATTATATATTATTCTATTATTTGAGTTTAATTATATATTATTCTTCTCAAGTAATGATGGTGGTTTATGCCCGTTACTCCTTCCACCTTTTACTCGTAATATATAAGTGACTCCGGCTTCATCTCTCAGTACCTGATTAATTATTTGTATTTCCACGTACTTACCATATTTTCTATACTTTAATGAAGTGTATTTAATACTTCACCTGTCGATGAGAACTTCTGCCAATCTCGAAACTAGAGTTGAATCATGTATAATGTATAATCAAACTCAAGCAGAGTAAACATACTTCAATAAATATTAATTTTAATGATAAAATTTCTTATTTTAGCTCAAGTCCAGTACTGAAATATCTGTAAACGAATGATTATTATTAGTATTCTCACCGCATATCCTTCCGTTACATTAATTTACGATGTGGACGCCCTAACCAATTAATTCTTCGCACTACTACACAATAGCAATATCATAAATATCTTGTCAGTACCTATCAACCGGCATTTTGTATTACTTTCTAACGAAAGGGTTTTAAGAATACCGTCCAATAAATCCATGTGGTGTTAAATCTCCTGTTTTACGTGAGTACGCTACCATAAGTTATCAAAATACCCCTTGTGGGAAAATGGACAAACTTGTGGGAAAATGGACAAACTTGTGGGAAAATGGACAAACTTGTGGGAAAATGGACAAACTTGTGGGAAAATGGACAAACGAAGCAAGCAGAGAACTGCACTTCTTTCGAACCTGCACATAATTCGTACCAATAAAAAAATTCAACAATTAGACAACTGGAAAAAAAGCTATATTGAATTTGGTATCATTTACATTTTTTTTGACTATTCCCTTTTAAAAATCTCAGTTATTGATAAAATTAAGTTAGATGTTTGGTGATTGTTCAAAAGGAGTTATTTTTTTTACTAACACTTATTAAGAAGGTACATTTTAAACTTTTGTTTTATTGAAAAATGATTGCAAATAAAAAAAATGGCCGCGTTATGTCTATTTCCGTAGAACTCCTCCTCCGTGAGACTGAAATTCAATTTTTCCCGGTGCACGTTTGTTCAAGACGGAAAAAATCATGTACTTATTTAAAAATGAAATATTTACAATTTAGCATAGGTACAGATTTTTTTAATCCGGTAAACCATTTGTCAAAAACAATCGTTTATTTTTATAAATATTTTTTTGCTCTTTTTGTAGTTTTTTCTTCTTCAATTAGCTATCAATTTTACAAAAAACCATTTAAGAACAATAATTTTTATTCCAAATCGAATATGCTATACTGTAGATACATATTTCATTGATAATGAGGAGGGAAATGTTGCAAGTCAGTCACGGAGGAGTAGTTTTATAAAAATAGACATAACGCGGCTACTTTATATATATATATATATATATATTATCTATATATATATATATATATATATATATATATAAATTTAATATATGTTAGAGCTCTGAAAGGTCTATGGATAACATTATACATAATAGTTTGATATAATAATAATGACACAAAGTTATTTGTTATATTTGGCTGAGTTTTAGCATTTTTGTCACTTCTATTTTGAAATTGTTATTAGTCAATTCTGTTGTGGTTGGTCGATAATAATTTTTTTCCGTTACGAGTTCGTCGTGATTGTCCTGTTTTTATTTTGACTTGAGTTATGTTGTAGTTTTGAGCCATTCTAGTGTAGCGTTGATCCATATATTACGTCACCGAATTTCATGATTTTTGGAACCCCTTCCCCCCCGTTCTTGTCACATTTGTGACCCCCCCCCCCTCCCGTGGTGTGACGACACATATTTTGCAATAAAAAAAATAGAAATTATCAAATTAAATCAGTAATTCCAAAATTCTTTATACATTTCTAATTAAAATATTTTTTCATGAAATCAACAATAAATCAAGCATTATAGAAATATTACATATTCTTTCATTCTGACGTTTGATTAATCAAAACAGGTGGTGGTAAAACCCCTCGTAAGATTTTAAAGGTTTTCTTTAAAGTTGAGTTATAATACTTTAGATTTATACATGTGACGTCACGAAGTTTATGACTCCCCCTCCCTTGTCACACGATGTCACACTTTGTTGACTCCCTACTCCCCCCTTTACTAAGTGCCAATTAAAAAAATATAAAAAATGAATCACCCCCCTTTTAAAAAATCACCAATTTCTATCTTAGTTTTATCTTTCTAGGGTGGTACAACCCCCTTATAGATAAATTAATGTAATTTTTCAGTTTCTCTATTAAATACAAACTTGAATTTAAATACACACAGTAAGAATTGCTAAACAAATTCATCAGATAAACGTACTTAAATGTCGTCGAGAAACTACCAAAACTCGTTAATCAGCCCACAGTTCTTTAGCGTCTCGTTGCACTGGGAGTTTCCAAGTTTAGTAATACATGCACATGTTTAAATGAGTAACTAGTGACATTCCACCCTAAGCATCAACTCAAAGTGCAAAGCATCTTGCACTCATGAGCAAACTTATTATTAATCGGATCTTAAGGATTATTAAGACCTAGTAGTAAAATAGTATTGTCTAAATCAAAATCAAAATAGTCTAAACCATTAATGTATATTATGGATATCTCACAGAGACGAAACTGTATTATTATTATTATTATTATGGGAAAGTAGGTATAGAAGTTATTTATGGTGTATATCGGACTTACGACCGATCGTGTGGTAGGCTTAAGTGATCACTTTACACATATGTAACGTTCGCCATTTCCACCATGATAGAATATACCATGTCTTACTAATTTTTGGAAGTTGTATATATTTGGAATATATGACACATATCAAGTACGTGTTGTAACAACCTATTTATACCGGCCTGTGACAGCCATTTTCTTTCCTCCGAAATCCCCACAGATGTCGCTAATTATTTTTGATATCGTTAATGTCGCTCAACGAGGCTCCCACAATTGATTTTACGGAATTTATGAATACGGTGGTCGCCAATATGATTGCCGACCTCCGATAGAAGATGGCACTATAAGAAGAAGTATCAAAATAATTCTTGTCGTTTGTACGTCGGTCACATTTTTAATAATGTATAACTTGTTGCACTTATCATCTGGTACTGTCACTCGACTAGATATGAACTACTTTCTGGGCAGTAATTTTATTTCACACCCAAAGGTGGGTCTGTTGCTCGTTCTCTACAGAATCGTACTTCCTTTGATCGATCTAAACCGAATCGAACACAGGCACCGATTCAAGTCAAATATTGCGATTTTGGGCTTTTTTGGCTATGTCGATGTACCAGTACATACTAGAAAATATATTTTACTAGATAAATAAACCAGCCAACATATTTCTCAAAATATTCCAGAAAATTAAAAGTATAAGCATCTACTACACAAAAAATTAGTCGGTATATTTAATAATTAGAACCTCCTCACTCCACATTTGCGAAGCGAAGGTATTGGGTTTTCTGTCTGTAATTGCATTTCTTGATATGCGACACTCTTTACTTATTCTGAACATTAAATATAATTTCATTAACATAAAAAGTGAATTGTATAATCATTTTATCTTCAAAATGTTCATAAAATATTTATACTTTGTACCTACTCTAATATCACACTAGGACCAACTTTCAGAGTTAATAACGGCTTGTTGATGGTCTGTTTGCAAAAAAAATTAAATTAAATAATCTAAAAATATTATTTCATTTCTCTCATCATACACAAATTAATTATAATTCCTTATATTACAAAATTCAAAAGGCACATTAAATAAATTTATCCTATGTAATTTGCAAAACTGAGTTGTATCTGTCCAAAAATTTGTCAACAAACAAGACTTTTAACATTTCTCAGTGTGCTCACAATATGAATGTAAAAAACTCGTAACGTATGTAAATATGATTTAAAAAAGTCTAATAATATAATCAAACATAATAATTTCGTTGTCTATCTGTCTTTGTTTTCTTTTCATAATTTTGCTTATAATTTCATTTTGCTTGACATTCTTGTTTACTACATTTATGACATTCTTGTTTATTATTACTATTTTTCTATTTTTTTTCTCTTTTTACATTCTTGTTAATGTTTATTGTGTTTTCTATTGTTATTTTCCATCTTATTTGCACTACCATGTTATCTTTCTGCTTTGTATCTCATTTTGTCAATTGTTACGTTGTTTCTCCCGAACCGGTGTCATACCGGTGATTTAAGCCCCTTATGACACAACATGTTTTTATTTTTGTTTTATCCCTTTTCCTCCAAGGAGGAGTGTTGATTTATTTTAGTCCCGTGCGACGTCTCCTCGGGTGTTCTTGTATTGTAATTTTCTTTGTATAACCCCTTTTAAGAAATAAAGACTTTTTCGCATGGGACATTGAAGCTTTTGCGCGACCGACTCGCCTGGTCTTCGTTCTTGCGTTTGCTCTGACGACAGGCCGGAGGACGCTTTAGCATAAAATAATGCCAACCAGGCGGCAAACGTGTTGGGCCTGATATGGATGCATTGGCGCATGAAACAGCCCAGGGTATTTTCTGGGTCACTTTAAATGTCTGTCTGTCCGTGTTTAATTTCATGTAACGTCCGTAATTTCATTCGAATTCACGGCTAAAAAACCTTAAACGGCCGGAGATGGGGCTTGAATCCTGGGCCAGCAAACCTGAACCGGCCGCATTAAGCATGTTGCTATCGTCGCCTCTCCGTGGAACGCCAAAAAGATACTATACATATATACTAGAGCTTAGCAAAGACGCAAACCAATTTTCCGTCATTTTTTACAGGTTACAGCCAGTATCTATTATAATGCACTTTAATGTTAGTGTAATAATTTAATTGTTACGTAAAATCTGGAAAAAATAATGGAAAAAACTGTATTTTGCAAACAACATTTTTACGTAAAAACATCGGACGGCTTAGAGGAAGAAAGGAGGTGGATTCGGCAGCGGGCATTTTAATTACATTTTTTTGCCTTTCTGAGACCCTTATTAAAATGAAGGATTTAAAAACCGCGTAGTCCATTTAAATACAAGAATCGTACAATTATACTTTTAAAACAATATTGCAAAGCAGTGACATACAGAAAGGACTTAATTAACTTATTTAATGTATTTTTATGGTCACGATAATTACAGTCAGAGGTCCAAAATATCAAACATAAACCTTCAGCAATTATAGTTTTACGATTTGTTATACCCGGTAACCTTTTATTTTTTACAATCATGTTGCAGCTTCCTGCTAAGCGAGGGAGAATTTTTCTAAATGGTTGATAAATTTTGTATAAATGTAAATGAAGGTAGGTACCTGCTGATCTTCATCGTACAACTAACTTTTGGTGGTTTATTTTGAAATTACTTAGCTTCTTCCAACTTCTTTCGACAGTAAACGATTCGTGATTTAGATTGTTTCTACGTAAGTAGGTATACAATAAATTTTGTTTCCACTCCATAAATTTGTGGTCGTTCTTAACGTAGGAACCTGCTAACAATCTTTCGAGCTCAGTATGTTCATAAAAAATGTATTTTTTAGAACGAGTTTAATGGTCCTTTTAATAATGCGCTGAAATTTATCTCGCAAATTCGAGAAATTTTTGTAAGTAATATTAATTCTAATCGTTAAACCTCTCCCGCGAGGCTTTTTTTTACTTATCTTTAGGAAAAACTGTGAATTGAAAATTACAAGATATAAATTGTCCATCACTTATATTCGGGAAAACTTTGCAAGAGTTCTATTAATAAGCTTTTAAAAGTGTTAGGTAACTACGGTTCTATAATTACAAATTTATTGTAACGGTCTTTAATTTAGCTTTATTGTAACGGTCGCCATTTTTATTTCATTCCCCTTTATAGCGAAATGTATAAAATTGTTTAAAGTCCTCAACAATATTTATTTAAATTGAATTAAATTGAAATAAAAACTGTATTTTATATTGAGTTTTAATTTAAATTTAATACGGAACGAGTAACAATATACATAAGCGCCTTTGAAATTACACCATTATATTAAGCTATTTTACAGCCACTTAATCCGACTCCGTACATATTCATCGGATAAACGATCCAATACACCGAAGATTCGAACCGATACGCGATAGAATAGGCCGTGACCTGACCAATCTGTCTTACAGCTAACGCCATCTAGCTCACTTCACTTCACTTAAGCACTCCGTACCTATAATTTTCTGGAAAATTATACTGCAGATTTCAGATAAGGCTTAGTATGGGAAACTTTTAAACTCGGAAGCGATAATTTAAAAAAATATCGTGCTTGTAAAAAGTGAATGACGTTTATTTTACCGTGGTTTGTTTGCTGATGAAGTGTTGCCGGGTTTGATTATCAATATCAGAAATTTTCTTATCCAACCGAAAATCACTTTAAGGTGACGTTGATTTGTATTATTTGGATGAAAATATTATTCTTTTTTAATTTTACCCTTTTTATACAGTAGAAAAATACAGTAACAAATTAACGAAATCGCTTATCTATTTTACTATCAAAAAATATTATTATGTTGATAGAATAGAGCAATAATAATTAATAATATATTACTTGTGGGGTACAAATGCAAAGGCAGCAATATCCAAAAAAAATTAAAAATTGTTTTGAATGTATCACCGAGGAATTCTCTTATTCTGAATTCAACATTTTATGTATCTATCACTTCCAAAATCAGGCTTCTTATAAATTTATATATTTATTTATTTTTCTTATAAATTTATTTCCTATAAAATCTAAAATTCAGTAGATTGCATGACTGCATTATTTTTTTGTGTAGTTTGCTGCCTTTGCTTTTATATCCCACACTTCTTCAATAACAGCAAAATAATTTTGTGGTAACGATGTTTATTTTAATAAAAAGAAAACACACAAAACAAAACAGAAAAAACTCATTATTTGTTAAATTTATTATTTGTATAGTAACAATAATATATAGTTATATGCGCATCGCCTAGAAAAACTTTTTTCATTAGCACTGCAAACAACTGTTTCTACAGTAGAATGCTAATGCAGCAGATTATCCTATTTGATCACATATTTATGTAAATTATATTCTACCCTATCAGGCTAACTGAAAATAAAACAAACAATATTATTATTAGGATTTATTTATTCAAAAAATGTATTCCTTTGAAATATATGCATACCTACCTATCATTTTTTTATTTAAAATGCTGTAAACCAAACTATAGATTATATAAGGTTATACGATTGTGTTATTGAATTTACAATATAATATTTTTGAGTAACAAAGTGATAAAAGTAGTAAGTACAGTATTATTTATTGTGACAATATTCAATATCAATCTATTGTGATAATATTTTTTAACAAACATACATATTCAAATAAATTCACAAAAGTGGTATGGTAATTCTGTACCATTATAACTACAATATATTTTTATTTATCGATTTTAGAAACATTTACGAATACCTATTATAGGAATAATTTATAAATTATATTTAATACTAAGGTTTTTCTGTCAATTTATATGCTTAAATAAATCTGTTGTGTATTGTAGAAAGTAAAAGAACCTTACTTTTGTACATAAATAAAACGACGTTCATTAAATTATACAATATCTGTTCAGTGGATACTTAAACGATAATATCAGAACAAATAAATATAATGAAGTGGCTTGTAAATAAAACCTCCGACCTCCTTCGGGATTTCCTCGAGTCATTTTTTAACTGTAAAAATGAGGTGGCACCTAGAAAGCCTCCTCTCATTAAGGCAAAAACATGAAACGATCATTACGTTCAATGAAGCTGTAGCCGTTAGGGCAGCATTTCCCAATTTAATTCGCCAGAGAAACCTTTTCCACCTGATAACTTTTTGCGACAACTCTCTAATAACATTCATGTGTACAGGAGGTTCTAGATCGTATTTAATTTTATTAAACAGATATGAGTGTGAAAACATACGAAAATTTTTGTAATTTAATTTGTTTGTGGTATAAATGTAATATCTACAATATTGGCTGACTTGCAGAAGAAACGGAATCTTGACCTTTCTTAATAAATTTTCGCTTTTTTTTTAAATTAAACGAGCATAACCAAACGGATGAAGTGACAAAATTGTGAACACCGGAAATCCCGGTCAATGACGTGTTCAAAAATTATATTGTAGGGCTTAGTTTCAGTGTTCACATTGGATGCAAGTGAGGGGTCGTATCACTTCTAATGATATAATCTACTCTATATTATTTTATATCAACAATCGATCGGTCAAAATCCAATACAGACACAGATAGAGCATGTCTGAGAAAGTGAGTCGCTTTCAGCATGGCCCACAGATGCGAACACGGAATACATGTCGCGTCAACATTCTTACTTACTTACTTTATTTCCAAGCCTGTGCTATAAAAATAGAACTAACTTTCTGGTGTCCTGGAATGGTGCTGGAACCACTGACCACGAGCGTCATGACCACTACACCATCAAGTTATACAAGAATGTATGAAAACAATTCGCTTAGAAGCACAAAAAAAGAAAACATGGCCGACCTCGTAGCAGAGAGAGCATGACACTGACGTTTCACACCGAGGGTTCCGGGTTCAGTTCCCGGTAAGGTCACAATTAATAAAATACTCAAGCCTGGGAGTTTCCCTTTTTTGTGTTTAGTTTCAATAATTGTGCATCTTGGCCAGTTTAAGTGTAAAAAAAACACAATGCTAAATCATGTGCCCGTCGACTAAGAGAGAAATCGGTCGATATTATTCCTGTCTTCTCAAATTAAAGCATTTTATAGTCTCAGGTGTACACTTATTCATGTCAGGTCTTTTGCAGACATCCTGTATCTCATATACTGTTAGTATTAGAGAAGTTTATTTTTCACCCATCCCAATTTGTCGCTCTACCTACCACCTAGACATCTTACTGTTTACAATATCCTTGTGTTTAATGAATTCTTCACCGTGTCATAAATGGATTTAACATTTTTTACGCCTGAGGTATTTCATTTCCATAGCATTCAGTTTACGTTATTTATTCTTTGACCAGCTCCAAGTATATATATAATAAATATCGTAAAAATCTATGGTTTTCACTAAAGATTTCTATAATCCAATTTGATGCAACGGGCCCTTAGAGTATTCAAAATTTCAGTTAATATTGTCGAAGGCGGTTACTAAAGAGCTGCTGCAATTATCAGGCTGGGATCTGACGAAGCGGAAGCCTTAATCGCCCTGGATTACCGGTAAATACCGCCTTAGAGTTGAGGTTCGATTTGCCAATAGGTATTACAGGTAGATGAGGTGGAATTATGATGTGTATGCTAATGGGAAGTTCCGAATATACCCTCGAGTGAAACGTGTATACATAGATCGATACTATTTCCGCTGGTTATATAATCTAGGTACCTATTTGTTGGGTGATAAAGAAAATCTTTATGATTATTTCGTCTTTATTAATTCAACATGTTTCGAATAACATGTCTGGAAGCCATTTAAAGGTATTAGGTTTATGCATAAATGTACGCTGTTTTTATGCGGCGTTTTGTTTTTTATATAATTCTACATAATAATCTATATACTTCCTTAATAGAGTTTGAGAGAGGAAATTAAGATGCAAATCGAAAACTATATAAACATAAACGCCACGTAACCCCTTACCACTTCGAGAAAGTCATTTCGCAACTTCAACGATCTTTTCGGCGAAGGAAAGATTAACGAAAGGGCATGCCGAGAGTGGTTTGTTTGCTTTAAAGTTGGTTATACCGGCGAAAAGGGACCCACCGCATACCCAGGGCCGTTTTATGAGCAATAGCTCCCATCTCGGCCCAACACTTTCGCCACCCAATTTGGCATTATTTTAATGCTAAAATGGTCATCCTCGCCACGTCGCTGATATTGTGTAGACGGCGCGGCGAGGCGACCACACAAAACCTCTTCGCTGTCTCTGTGGTACAAGGATGAGGAAATTATAATTAATAATTTATTCTTATACCAGCTTA
Source organism: Agrypnia vestita (assembly GCA_016648135.1). Lineage (NCBI taxonomy): Eukaryota > Metazoa > Arthropoda > Insecta > Trichoptera > Phryganeidae > Agrypnia > Agrypnia vestita. Next base: position 47,981 of record JADDOH010012293.1, read on the forward strand.
AAGACAATGTCAGGAATGGGTTGATTTTCGGTTTTTGAAGACCAGACCGTTCTGGCGGCTGTGAAAAAAGAGGAAAGTTGCGCCCGAATCAATACTTAGATGATTTGATACATAATTTTCAGTACAAAATAATACTTTTAAGGCGTATTTTAACCTTTAAATCACCTAAGCATTGACTCTAAATTCGGGCCTAGGACACCGGCTGAAAACTTGGGCAACGATCAGTCCGCGATGATTCGTCATCTAAGAAAACTCGGCAAGCGGCAAGGTGTGGAAATTGACCGGATGGATCTCGCACTAGCTTGCAAATAGCAACAAAGCCAAGCCAATACAATTTATATTATAATTTAATTTTTAAAAACGGCGGATAATTATACATCAACCTAATATGAGAATGGATAACTTTTTTTACGATGTACTCTCTATTTTTATTTCCATCAAATCAGTTTGACTGTTATCGGTACGTAATACATATTTTTATCACATTTTTAACTGCGGGATTTCACTTCATTCTTATTACCAAAGCTTTGAGCTCACTTTTTATCGTTTTATTACAAAAATCTAGAGCATTCAAACAAGCAAACATATAAATATTCAGAATATTTTGAGTATGTTCAATTTTTCTAGAACACAATACTGGATTTTATCTCAGGGGGAGATGATTAATTAAGATATATATTATAGATGTCTCATAGAGACGAAGCTACTTTTTTATATGGGAAGACTTCCATACCTACTGTCCCATATGAAAATGTAGCCTCGTCTCTATGGGACATATATAATATATATCTTGATATAAAAATTCGCAGCTTTTCATCGCCGTTCAAAAATTTCATTTGTAGATAGTTCGCATTTGGCTGGAGAGATCTCGGAATCAGCTGTGAAGGAAACCAAAGGTGGAAATTTGTGGAGGTGCGTAATGAGATCTGTCTCATGTGATTAAAGTCATTATCGATCAAAGATGACAAAGGAAAAAGAAAAATAAACTCCTAACTACATATCCCTGTCATTCACTTCAATCCTAGGTCAATTCTTGCCATTACTCTTATCGCCCCAAAAATTTTGTTTACCTATTGGAATTTTTGGCGTCTTCCAGGGAATTTTTTATCTAAGCCTTAGAAAACATGAATCAAATAAACAATACATTCACAGAACAAATAAAGCATAAAAAGAAAACATACAGAATAAAACATTGCAAAAGTATATAGAAAAATAAAGTAAGTATGTGAAAAGATCTGAAAAAAAATCAAGTACATACAAAATCACGCCGAAAAAAGGATCCTACAATTACAAAATTGCAAAACTTTGAAACTAAATATAGGAAAAAGAAAAATGTAAGCCTTAAAATTCCCTCCGAAATATGTAAGCACAAAATGTAGGAAAAAGAAAAACGTAAACATAAAAGAAGCCCCAGGAACAATTATAAATCAAAACCCTCGTAGCGCAGTGGGTATGATACTGGCTTCCTACACCGAGGGTTACGGGTTCGATTCCCGGTGAGGTCACAATTTTAATCGATGTGACTTACTCAAGCCTGGGTGTTTGTGATGTATTTCGCTTCTGTAATTGGGCCTCCTGGCCTGCAGAAGCGTAAAAATAAATAAAAAATTGAAATCAAACAAGAAACGATACTGCGTTTCAATACAAAGTTCCTTAGATAATTAAGTCAAAGGTATACGAATCGTAGGAATATTCTTTGTTTAGTGCTTAACTTACGCCTTGAAATGAGCCCGTCTTTTTACAACTTATTTTTGTTTATCTATTCCAGTGTTTCCAGCACACTTTTTTTCATTTGATTCATCATAACATTCAGTTCAAGTTTTACGACCATATGTAATAATTAGAACAATACAATGGTTAAAGGTTCTACTTTTAAGACACAGTGGCTTGTTTTAAATACCATGTTCATTTTTCAATTCCTTACATTTTATAGTAATAATAGGATCGTGCATTATTTTTGAGGGATTTTCTTATAGAATTAAAACATTGTTTTTAAAAAGATGATCAAAGCATTGTCCATCGCTAGCCACTTATTTTTCCCATCAATCTGGCAAGATACGGATACTATGTCGGAAAAACGACTCGTCTTTTAAGGCTATCCACGAATCGACCCATTTTTGGTGTCTTCATAAAAAGTGAAACGTTGCTCAGCCCAGCCATAAGTCATCCATCGAAATAAGTGATAATCAGAAGAAACGATGTCCAGAATACAGCGGATGGTGTAGGACTTCTCGTTTCCACGTTCCCAAGTATGAGCAGTATAAGCTGTTCGCAGTACATAATACCAAATAGATCCCACTGGATCATTGACCACTTCGATCCATGGATATTTGACTTTGCCTTCAATGTTGATACATGGCTGAGATTACTCCATATCACCGTTCACAAATGAAAAATCGCCTTTCCACGTCTCTTGGCTTCAGTTCGCACGGACCCTTTTTCCTTGATTGTGAATCATTTTCCAATGATTTTGCAAGTTTATCTTCCAATTGACATGGGTCGTCATCAGGCAACGTCTCTCAGACAACTCAACGTAAAATGCTGTTTTGTCGGTATGTCATTCGGCATATTAATGTTTAAAAAACTGAAAACCAAAACCACTTGATAATGCTTTGACATTCATATAGTAACCATACGCACCGATGCGATATAGTAAAAGTTCCCACTCTTAGTATCCCCTCAAAATTAACGCACGGTTCTAATACATTGTAATTTATACTTTGTAACAAGTGTACTCATCTTATTCTATTTTACATCCATTTTATCTCCTTTATATTTAAAGAATGCGAAAATATAAATAATGAAATTTGGTTGGTTATATGAGAGAGAGACGAACGACTTCCATTTTAGCGTAGGTAGTTTCTCAATTTAATTTTCTATATCAGTTTGTTACGGGAAAAAATGCCTTCTAGAAACGTTGAACGTTTTTAATAAACATTGCATACCTGTCGTATCATTATTCTCATAGAAATTCCATTTTTCGATCTTTTCATTTTGCGTTATCCCTATTATGAGTAACAGTTTCCTTATTTAACCTGCTAATGTTAATAATGATTATTTTATAAAATAATAAAATAAAATCGTCACGTCTACAACGCAAAAGTACTTTAATAATCTTTCTCTGCAATTTCAGTGTTGTAAAAAGACACCATTAGTGAAAATAATTACATAACGCTTTCTTTGTAAGCAAATCTACGAGTACTCTAATATTATATAGAGGAAAAAGTTTGCAAGTTTGGATGTAGGAGGTAATCTCCGAAACTACTCATCCGATTTCAAAAATTTTTTCACCAAAATTTACAATGGACCTTCAAAGTGGACAAAGATTAAATATTATTCCGTAAAAATAAAAGCATTTTTCATGGAGACTAATTTTGCAACGTAAGTTGACGAAAAAACGGTCGGTCGAATGCGTTTCTTACGAACTCTGCCTTAAGAGTAAGAGATATATGAATATTTTTTATAAAAAAGTTGTAGAACTTAAAAAGGCCTGTAAAAGTCTGTAAAGACATATATCTATATGTTAAGGTTAATTCACAAATTGATAAAATATGACTAAAAGATATATTTAAAATTAATTTTAATCTGTCCGGGGTAATTGAAGTAGGTAGTGTTAAATTCTTATCAAAAGCCGCACAGCGACTACTATCGGCCGCGCCGTGGCCCAGACAGCTGCTCCCAGGGCGTAGCAGCTGTCTGGGCCACGATTGCCTAATTGATTGCGCAGCCGACTGCCTAACTGCTAGTTTAAAAATAAACTGTTACTTTAAATTGAAGTGTCACTTTCATTTTAAATACGAATTACGTGAATACTAATATATAAAGAGGTAAAGTTTGTAAGCTTGGATGTAGGAGGTAATCTCCGAAACCATAATTTTTTTACAAAAATTTAGAATGGACTTTTAGGGTGGACATTGGCTATGTATTATCCTGTTGAAATAAACGGACTTTTCGTGGTGACCTATTTTACAACTAAAGTTGACAAAAAATCTATTTATCGAAGATTAAAGAACAAATAGATTTATCCTGCCATTACCTAGCAAAAATTTCTGGGATTTATTGCATAATATAAAATTTATAGCTGTTTTAAATCAAATAATAGATATAATATACGCAAGATGACCAAATATATATGTAGGTCTCAAACGTTTCGAAATCTTAAATGGTTTCTGTGGATAAATTGGTATCACAATTTCCCGGTTCGTTCTCGGTTCGTATCGATAGACGTGTTGGGTATCTCCCTAATTGATTTGCCTAATTTTTTAATTTTTTATTAGTTGGTTGCTTGATGTCCCTAGTCTTGTAACTTTCTCGTATAAGTTCTATTAATTGGATAGAAATAATTCATCATACGAATCATTTCTGCCTAACGGAGTACGGAACTGAAATCTTTATTTATTCAATATCGTAGTATGGATATGTATTGTTCGTTTGTTTTTATAATATTAATTCGGTTTCAGGCATCATGGTATTATATTATTAATTCATGAGTGTGTTGCGATAGATAGTATTCATAACAGATGCTCGTTTATTCCTGGGTCGGCCCTTTCTTCTCTTTTTTTCTTTGCTTTCTTCTTTTCACTGATCCTCCCCTTCACGCCTGGCAAATTATTATTCCATACCGCCGTGTTTTTAAATCGTTTGCGTGGAAGTAGGTACCTACACCACGTTCGATGATGCTTGAATATTTAATTACCCAAAGTCGGCAGCTTTCCAAATAAAATGTCAACCGAATCATGGTAACAGAATGTCACTCATTTTCGTAAATTATGCCGGAAATACAATGCGAGCACAATTACTGACAACTGACAAAATGGCGGCAGCCAATATGTATAATGGACTTGCGAATTTATTCATTCGTCATTTATTCACCATCGGTTGAATTTATTTCATAAGCATATGACAAATTTATCTTGTTGCCGAAAATGCGAAAATAGTACACCAAAAAAAACCTTTTGTAATAAGGGAAGTAATTCCCTACTGGGTGGCCCTGGTAATCCAGTAGTTATAGCCTTGCTTCTCATTCCGGTAATTCCAAATTCGTTTCTCGGTGAAGTCACACAGTCAGTCACATCTTTCTATGTTTTTCGATTTGATTATAGCACCCAGGGAGCCAGAAATTGATATAACATTTTTTACAAAGATTTTTTTCAAAGAAAGAGATTAATATTTTTTGTTTGCACTTATTAAGAGGCCCCAGTACAAGATTTAATTAAATCGTATAGTCTGAAATGCCGGGAGCACGGTGCGCCGCAGTGCGCGATCCCCCCGCGCCCAGCGCGCCGCGCACGGCCATAACAGACTATACGATTTAATTAATTCGAATTCTTGAGTATGAGGTATAATTTTTTTGAATATTTTTATATTAATGACAGTGAAATTTTCTTACGCATGTTAAATTAAATTAAAATAATCAATGTTTTAATAGTTTTATGGATACTACAATATAGGAAATAATGTTTAATTTTTGTCTTTTTTAAAACGATATATTTAACAACTTGTCAAAAAATATTAATGTCTGAATAGCACCACTTCTTTTTCAAAGTTTATACAATCAATTATTTGAAAATATACGAGATTAGTGTACCAAAGATAACTCTATTGCATGAATACTAAAATAGTGTTTCGGGATTATAATTTTTTTGATTTTATAACAATATATTTGTTCATATTTTTTTTAAGGAAATGTTTCAAGAGTAAATGGAGCTATCATAATAAAATGGATTAAAAGCCTGTTTAGCTATGGGTTTTGCAAAATGATTTAATAAGTTTACGTTAAATTTAGCAAAATCGAGAGCAAATATAAAATTCGTGTACTGGGGCCTCTTAAGGTACTATTATTTAGCTGTGAGATGTTATAAGATGAATGAAACGAAACATTTCTCAGTTTGTCAGAGAATAAGGTTATATAAGCTACATTTTAGATATTTCATTTCTAAATAAGTGCATGACCTTCTTTCCTATCTTGGACAAAAGTGCACCGGCGAAAGTTGCACCTCAGCCATGGCGGAGGAGCTCCACGTAGGATGAATGTGACAAGAGCATTTTTTTAAATTTTCCAATAAAATAATAGTTTAATATGTACCTTGCCAATAATATCTTTTAAGAATCATTAATCACCTCCTTGTGAAAAAACACCTATTTTTAAGTAAAGTTAAGGCTCCCAGGGTGGTGTAACCCATTAAATATATTAATTTATATTAAAATCAAATATTTTTATTATTATTATTTAACGGTCGCAAGGGTTTCGAAATTTATTTCAATTTATATAATACACAAATTTACTCAAGATATATATTACAGAATACGGGGCATCTTTAATATATATCTTGATTAATGATGTCTTCCTGGGATAAAATCCAGTATTATGTTCTTGAAATATTTGAACATGCTCAATTTGTTCCGAATTCACAAATTTACAATAAACAAGTGAAATTTATAGTGTTAAAAAGAATTTAAATTAAAAAAATCATAACTAATAAGCTTACCATCACGACGCGCGACGCTTCTCTTCGAGAGAATGGAAAATCACACTTTTCTGTCCTAATGTTACCTTACCTCGTCAATTTTCACATGTCTTCTGATCTACTTTTTTATACATATTGTTTAATATAGAATTATATAAACTATCATAGATATTTCCGATAAAAATAAGTTTTTTTTCATATAAAGGTAGTCAATACTAAGAAATTCAATATTATTCGAATTCCTCATAAAAATTTGGTTTCATTATTATCAATATTATGTTAAATTCATCTAGATAACTGTTAAAATACAAGTAGGTATATAAGTAATGATGTTATCCAAATAATATAAAAATCAGTAATATAGAAGAAATTTGATGCAGAGAAATTGAAAATGTCCATAAAAATTCAAGTAATAATTATTTTTGAATAATATGAGATATAAATTATAATCTTAACGCCAAATAACCAATTTTATAAAGGGCCAAAATTTATAGGTACCCACCTAAATATGTCAACACTTTCACTATATATACGATAATATCGACACTGGGATTGGAGTGCATGGCAGGATAGAGGAAGATGGAGAGGAATGTTGGAGGAGGCTCAGGTCCACAATGGGCTGTGCAACCATTGATTATGCTTAATATTCACACACCTTGCATCAGCGACCCTATCAGAAGCCAGTCTCATGTTCAGTGGACATGAGACTGACTTCTGATATAACATTACAATAAATAATTGTTATTAACGGCAATGTTAAAGGATCCATCACTGCACAATACATTGAAGGAATGAAATAGGAAAGATTTGGTTTTTAATCTGACACAACAATGCCTTTAGCAAAAATTGTATCATTATGGATAAACTTAAAGCTTAATATTGCTATCCATCATCGAACAGATTTCGACACCACACGCACTCCAGAGGCTGTATAGCAAATGGCAGCCGAAACGCATATCAGAATATTTGCATCAGTATGCCGCCCTCGAAGAAGAAGAAAATTCATTTCAACAGATGTCTGATGATGAAATTTAAATCAAGCTTTTGCTCCAATGGAAGTACAAGACGATGATGATGAGGTGATCGCATTTCATCAGAAAAATCCATCGGGAGTTTTGAATTGGATAAGCAGTGGGCTGAATAGAATGATAATTAAGGGCTACGACTAGAAATCTGATTCCCTGCGGGAACGTAGCTTTGAATCCTGCCGGCATTGATTTTTTTAAACCATTTTATTTATTTTCACGTAATAATTTTTTATATTAATTTTTAATATAAAATGCAAGGCTAGTTAGTACCTGTGGTATAAGCTGTTTATTTAGGAATAGATTAATGTTTTGTTAAATATTAATTACGCAAAATTTCTTCCATTTAGTTTTATTTTAGAAATCTCTCAAGCAGTGACAATTCCTTTGGAAGCGATAAATCACTTACTTGAACGCCTGATCGGATAATTACTAAGTACCTATTTTACCAATCAATACCTGAAGCCGATGCACTTGGCGAGACATGTCAATTACTCAGCACGAGATGCTCACGCGTTGGAAGATGTGAGGAATATGACAAATAATATTTTAATGAATCGATCAATGCATTAATATACTATATAATATAGTTTCGCTCATACATTTAAAATAGTGTTTTCATAAATTCACTAGCGAATAAATGAGAAGAGCATGTTAAAAATATATATGGCCCAAATACTGCGACATACCAGAAATAGATATTACGCAGACATATGACGAGAAAATCTTCTGTTAGAACCTTCAACAATATGGTAATTTCACATTTTACAGATATATATGAAATAGATTGCAAGAATTATAGATTAACCATAATATGTGATCTATGGTGTTTATCACTGTAATTTGTTTATTTTCTATGGTCACTGTTCGTCTTCGCTTTGTTTTTACTCGTGTTTGAATGGTTTTTATACAGATTTAGCCGTGTTAATGACCCATTTTAATAAAATTACTATCTAAGAACACATTTAAAACAACGGAGAATGGAGAGGACGGATTTTCACAAGGAAAACCCGATAACTTACCGAAAATTAATGCCTTGATGTTGGATCCATTTTTCAGTTTTCAGGAATGAATTTATACATTTGGGTACCATACAATATCTACAAAACTTTTTCCTTGACATTATTTTTTATTTTTATTATTTTTTTTTGGAAAATTAACAGCAAAACAACAATCTTAAAAAATATGAAATAATGGTTTTTAAAATTATGCCAATTACAAATTTTCCACCGAATATAGTAATTTACTTTAACTTACTTTAACAGCGAGTGGAGAGGGCATATTATAGACGCACTATACAAAAAAGCCGGCTTATTTTGTAAAAAACGAATGAACCTCTAAATACGCGAATGTGCTGTTACGTGTTAAACGTCAAATTGACATAAAAATTGATGTCTAACGTTAATATACATAATAAAAAAAAATCTTTTTCATAAACGTATTTTCTAAACTAAAGATTTTTCTATTTGAAATTACCCTACTAAGCAAGCACGCATGGGAAGATGTATGAATGTGAATGAGGTGAGACTTGCGGAAAAAGAATGTGACATACTCTCTGCTCTACCTCCATATGAGACCCTCATGGAGAAGCATCGTGTTGGTGAGTAAGTAAGCATTTTCTACCTGTCGCTGCTCTTCCACTGATAGTCCGTCCCCACAAACTGGACACAGTTGCCTTTCACATTATTTGTTCGATCTCCTCGTACTTAACTTTATGTTTAGTATTGTCTGGGATTTTCTACCATATGTCCTCGAACACTCAGCCAACGTTCCAAATTCCATTATGGAATCTATCACCAGGGCTACACTCTCTGGTGTGATTTACTAGTGTTTGTGTTACTAACGTGGGCCAAAGAGATATGAAACCCACGGGAGGATAGCTCATACAAGATTCCGATCAACCGTGTAACTAACATTTTAACATCTAAGAACATTTGAAATCTACTTCACTCTCAGTTTTCAACTGTATCTTGTAGTTATAATGCCTTGTTTTACTTTTCCTCTTCTATAGTAGTGAGTGCTGGCAATTTTTCTTTTATTTCTTCTGGTTTTGTCTAGTCTCTATTTTTCGTTTCGTTTGTAACTCTTTCGGCCAACTTACTTCTTTAATATTTCTTCAGATGCACATTTCAAATACTTCAAGCCCATTTTTATCCTATTGGTTAATGATTAATACATATTATAAGTATTACAACATTGATAAGGCATATAAATGTTGTAATACTTCGATTTTCTGTTTATTTTTAAGATTGTATCATTTATTTTTTATTATTTATCGTTAAAAATAAGTCTATTCACTTTTTTTCAATTCACGATTTCATCCGATATATTCATAATTTATAAAACTCATTTATTTACGTGCCAACATATTTCTAAATACAGATATTTTTACGAAAATTATAAACTAGCATTAATCCGTCATAAATGACGGTACTTGTACATGCCGGTTCCTAAAGAATAAGTATTTACTCATTTTTAGCCGACACCAATGAAATAGTAATAATGACTTATATCAAAATATTTGAACATTAAAATAAATTTAAATATATATTATAAACCCTGGAGATTGGGCGGAACATTAAATGGTTCGTATCTTTGCTAAATCCTATATGTACTGTATTTTTGACAGGTAAAGCAGGCTCGTCGGTAGCAACATCGCTATCGTTGCCGCCTTCAGGTTTAGGTTAAATTAGTTTTTTAAGCCATGAATTTGAAAGTAATTACGGACGTTACACGAAGTCACGGGGATAGACAGACAGACGGGTGGATGGACGGGCGGATGGACAGACGTACAGACAACGAAATTATTATGTTTGATAAATAAATAAAACACTTAAGGCACACCGTAAACATTACTCATTCAGGTTTAGTACAGTCGTAAAACTATCCTGTAATTAATTATTCAGTTTATTACGGGAATCGGCCCCTAAGTCTAAAATCTTGGCAATTCTAGCATAAGTCTCGAATACCTAATAAAATCCCATGACCATCCACATAGGTAATAAAAAACCTCGAAATTGCTCAATTAGAGTTTGTTCCGGATATTATGGTTAATATTTAACATTGGGGTGTACGAGAGATACGTATGTGAATATGCGAAAAACTGGATTTCTACGAACATATATGATATACTTAAAAATGGCGTATCGAAATAAAAAAATTAGGTAGGAAAAATAGATAGGGATGTGTACCAATTTTATTTGAAATTTTTTTAATCTGCGTACATGAGTTGATGTGCAGGAATACATATATATTTGTATTGTTTTTTTTACTGTTATTATATTTCAATCGTATTTACAATATACTCTATTTTCTTCTCCCATACCTACCACACCATACAATACTGATAAAAAAAACACGCTAAATTTTATGACATTTATTACATTAAGTTCTCTAGAGAGCTTGTTCGTAAGATGAATGAGTTCACTATTCGAACAAAGGATCCATCATTATCATATTCTGTAAAAATCATCATTTTCGACACTCAAACATTGTGCAGTGCTGAAGTTAAAATTAATTGCATAGTAACAGAAAATATATACCACACGTGACCGCTGTAAGCATTACTAAAGGCGCGAGTCCTGCATACGCTAGGCGGCAGATCCATCAACTCAATTTGAAATTACCTTATAATTTTTAATAAATCACATATTTAATATGCAAATTTATATAACTGAATTTGTTTCTTAACAGTTCGCATGCAGAATTTACTAGAAAAACATATGTGTATACGCATCATAAAGGCCTCAAAATTAATATTAATAATAAAAATAATAAAAACTGTAATAGGGTAAAATGTGATAAATCCAAAATTTTTAGCTAGCAATGATAAAAGACAGCCAATATGAAAATGAAAAATCTTATAAAGATTTCACAGATAAAACACAGTAATTGACAAATTTAACTGAAAAAAGAGAAAATCGAAAGCAAATATGATACATCGAGGGTAGAAAGCCAAATGGGCGTTGGTGATTATTTCGAACTTTACAGAATTTCGTTGGTTTTTTTATTATTAAACGATTTCTATATTTTTTAAACCAAAAAACATATGGAAATCGTTTAAAAATAAAGAAAATATTGACAAAATCAGATTGACAAAACATTATTTTGATCTCATGTAAAGATTGAAATAATCACTAACGCCCTTTTGGCTTTCTAACCCTCGATATATTTTTGTCCAAATACGAGTGTTTTACAAATTGAAATATAAAATTATGCAATAAAATTAAAAGATCCTTCAAGTTCACCAAATGCAGCACTCGTTGCACAGCGGGCGTGACACTGGCTTCTCACACCGAGAGTTCCAGATTAGATTCCCGGTAAGGTCACAATTAATCTTTGTAATTTATGGGTATTTTTGTGAATCAGAATATTTAGAGTATGTTCAAATTTTTCAAGAACACAATACTGGATTTTATCCCCAGGGAGACATCATTAATCAAGATATATTATAGATCTCTCATATAGACGAAGCTATTTTTTATACGAGAATGTAGGTATGAAACTCTTTTTTTTCGATGTTCATAGGGGTACGACCTATCTATCGTACGGCTAGTAAGTGATCACTGTACACAATGTAACGTTCACCAATTCCACCTATGATAGACTACCACATCTATCAAATTTTCGGAAGTTGTATGTATGTTCAACTTGCACACCTTGTTTGTTATGTGAGTTGTATTTTTACTAGCGCCACCTGCAGTCGAAAACTTTATCATTCCCATAATCCAATACAGATTTCGCGTAAATTAAAGCGTAAAAAAATTAATCAAAAAAGTATCACAAAAAAGTGGTGCCACTCTATTCGAGAGAAAGTCAAATGCCGATTAAGTCGCATAATAATACACAGTCATTAGGGAGAATTTATTCGAAACGGTAAATATATTAATCCCTACCTCAAAATTAATTAAATCATCGCGAACAATTCCTCAACGCACATGATTCTATTTGGACGGCCATTTTAAAAGGAAATATACCGATATTAGGTATTACGTAATGCTGTAGTTTTACAATTTTTGTATATTGCCTTAAAAAAATTATTAGTTTATTTATATTACTTATTAAAAACGTATCTATCTTAACTATTGGATTTTATACTACAGGGACTACATATAACTTAGTAAAGATGTGAAATCAATTTATTATTTCATTAATTAACTTATTTCATACGAATATTTTTTTAAATCAACGTAATTGCGAGAGCAATCAATGTTGTTTCACATTTTAGTAGTGAATCTATTCCCGAGTCAAAATTATGATCCCAGAATTTTTGGATTCCATTTTACGGATTCCGGTATCAATTCTCAGAAAATGCTTAGGCCGAAAAGGACAAATACAATTTATATAAAACAAGTTGAATGCAAGACAAACAAATTTCAATTCAAATTCAAACTATCTTAGTACCTACCATGAATAATATGCCCAAAGCAATAGCAAAGCATTGCGTACTTCATCATTTATTGTTGATCTAATTTTGAAACTCCGAAATTAATCAAAAATTTTGATAAGGGATTGTGTACGACATAACTTATCCTGGAATTTATAGCTGGGTTGGCATCCTGGGACAGTAGGTATTCCATAATTGTGACAGATTCTAAATCTGGTTTCTTTTAAAATTAAATCTCAAATATTGAAACATATTTTGAAAACTATCAGTTCAATGAATCGGGAGTCAGTTCTTATGCGTAATTAACCAAACGAATTCTCTTATCTTATTAATTATTATTATTCATTATATGACAACCCTGATGAAACCACTAAAAATAATAATTTGAATATTTTTGGTTCTACGAAATTTATATTTAAATATTGTAATCCAAATTTATTAATCGTAAATTTTTTCAGGCAAAAAGATCTAGGATATTAATAGAAGGTACGCGCAGCTATGTCGATATCTTATGTATCTACTAGCGCAGTTTTTGTGACAATTTTTACTGGTGCCTCTGTTGAATATCATCATCACGCGTCTCCCAATCATGTAGACCAAGTTTTTTTGCTTCTTTCTCGATATTATCGCTCCGTCTTCTTCGAGGTGATCGCGTTCCTTGGGGTGCCGTATGTGGGTACCTTGAAAGACATATTCTTTGGACAGGGCCGGCCCAGCGTGGTCGAGCGGTCTTCGGTGTAGCCATGATATCCGGATCTTGCAGTTCATGGTCCTATATGCTTCTCGTATTGCTCAATAAATATTATATCTAAAAATTCCATCCGTGTGCATATACACCTCCGATAATGTTATTTTACTTATTAATTCCATCTGGGGCATGCATTACCGGTCTTCGGTATACTGTTAAACATTAAATATGGTAACCGGCAATTTCGGTTAATTAGGTATTTTCACTTTTTAATGAATTATATAATAATATTTTTAAACTACGATATTATTTGATTCGCAGAAAGTATTAAGGTTGGGTCTTATTGCATGGTCCGTTTACCCGGAGCTAAGTGGAATTTTCTTCGGCAACTAACCATCGCAAAAAATCGCTATTCAAACTTACTTATCTTAGCTTTATCGATTATTTATATATATCCGATATCCCTTGCTGGCTATTCTATCTTCCGATAAATACTTTTTAATGTCCTCTGAAGTTTCGTGAAGTTCAGTTGCAGTATAGATTGTCTCTTTCAACATTTCGTCGCTGCAATTTCTTCTCTTATATAAAATATGTGGTATCCTTTTACCTACGGTGTAACTGATTTTTAAAATATCTCTATATTTTATTTTATTGTTTTATTTTCTATTATCTTTAAAGGAGTAAATTTTTTTTATTTATTCTTCACAAAATAATCTAATTAATTATGACTATTAGGTATTAATTATATATAAATATATAGATAAATAAATGGATGCGATACCGCATAAAAAATTTTCTCGATTTCTTCCAAATAACTTTGTGTAAAATTAATATTAATGTTACTATTTGTTTTTATTTATTAAAATGTTTTCACAATTTCCGGTAAATCGGTATTAAATTCAGAGTTTTACCGATTTACCGGTAATGCCATTTTCCAGTAAATTTTGCTAAATCCATGTATTCCACAGTACGTGAACTGGTTGAAAGTTTTATTTATTTGACTTAATCAACACACACGACGTTTGACGCAATATTATATTGTTACCTTACTGACGCCGTACCTATTTAATTAACCCTTTGCAATGCAGCCTTTGTGACTGGGATCCACTCAAACTCAAACTGGCAAATTTCACCCGTAAACATAATACGAGCTCAGTTTATTAACTCGGAGAAGCTGTATAAACTGCACTGACAGCAACTGCTACTCGGCTCTCCACAAAGAGGCGTGCGCTGAAAGCACCCCGACTGAATTTAGAATGGAAACAAGTCACTTCAGAATGAACAAATCAAATTTAAAATAACTTTTTTTATATACAGTTGAATCATTTTTGCATGCTTTTATTTAACATGTTTGTTGTTTTTTTGTTATGGTGGAATCTTGTTATTGATTTTTCACCCACTTCCCGACTAGCTAGAGCTCTGAAAATTTCAACATTTACATAAAGTGGATTTTGACATGATTTGATCATCATTACGATTGTAATTAATAATCACGTCACATACAAGCAAGCCGCAGAAACAGCTGAAGAGCGAGCCGTTCGAAAATTTGTTTTAAACTTTAAAACTTATTGTGTGTTAAACTTTAAAATATGTTCAATATTTGGATTCTGCATGGGTGATATTAAAAAATCAATTAAGAATGTATGCAATGAAAGCGTATAAAAGCATGATTTCAAAAATAATAATCATATACTTGTTCTTATACTTTTATCAAACGATATCTCGGTTTTTGTTTTTTTTACCACTTTTTAAATTTATCGATCTTATAGCTTAAACAATTTCGTTATCAATAATCAAAATCCGTATGCTACGGTCGGTAGTCAAATTATAACATTCATAACATGCTTTTTGATCATATTTTTATAGTGCCTTGTATAATATAAAATTATTCTCTGCCACCAATGTTAAATACTTTGTATAATATAAAATTAAAATTGAATAAAAAAAAGTACATTACTTTTATAATTCTGATCAAATACATTTTACAGTCTTTATACCTACAATAATAATGAAGCCTGGACTCTTTAAGCTCCAGGATAAGCTTATGTTACAGCATGAAAATAACAAACCTGTAGTGAATTCAAAAAATGACCTAGATGTTCCCTAAAGTCTAACGTGGTAGACGAAATTATCTATGAAATCATCCTAAAGAAAATAACAATGTTCTCAAAACATGTACTTTTCGTATATGAGGGATATAAAAACAAAGGCAGCAATATGCAAAAAAAATAATGCAGTCATCGAGGATTAATATTTTTTTATTTTTTTTTTTGATATTGCTCCTTTGCTTTTTTTTATATCCCTTATATAATAAAGTGATGTAAACTACGTAATTTGACATTAATTTATTTAAGTGTACGTATATACGTATCTATAAAGGTAGGTACGTATAAAGGTTTAAGTATCTTCATACTTTGAGCACTTGCTTCATCTTGAGGAAAACAACATTGTTCTTGAAACATATTTAACACATTATAAAGCGGTATAAATTAAGTAATAATTATGTCATCACAAAGTTAAAACGTACCTCGAGAAGAACTATCCAAAACAAAATTTAGAAAAAAAAAAAAAAAATCATCATTGCCATGAATCTAAGACTACTACGAAAACTGTGGCTAATATGATAATGAATACAATTATCCTACATTATTTACCTTAAAATCATTTAGATATTTAAAAAAAGTATTCAATACTATTTTTTTTTTCTGAAATATGTTTGAAACATTAACACAATAGTGTTTATTTTACTTCATTACTATTACTCAGATTCTTATATTATTATTCAAAACATTCTTCGGATAGAACTAGTGAATACATTTTTATGATTATACATAATATTTTGATTAAACTTGAAAACAATATTTTACTTTGGCAAGTTAATGCTATGTTATGTTTTGGGAAAATCAACAGCAGTTACTCCCATAGTAAAACAAATTAGATAGATCACTTAGAAAAATTCACAGCAATAACCTATCTATCGGAAAAAAAACAACGTTACGGGTCTTTTTTTTCTGTCATGGTACTCCAAGAATGTGACGTGTATCGATACACATATTGGAATGCGAGAAAGAGACAGAGTTGTATAAGTCATTTTACGCTAGATAGTAATGCAAAAATACCACGCGCAGAGCCTTGTTGTTTAAAATAAATGCAAATTTAACACATTAATAATTATTATTATTTTACCATTTTTAAAACTTTCCAAAATTTCTAGGTGGTTATCCATTATATCCAAGATTATCCGAAATTTATTTTCTTCACATACTAGTTTCACCTGATAAAGTGCATCCACGAGATCATTATTATTATTAAGTTTAACAAATCATTCAATAACATTAAACAAATCTTTGTAGGTACTATTATATTTGAATAAATTTTCACACACTCTTCGCAGTAAATCAGGCTGCAAATAATGCATCAAATGTTGGCTTCCAAGTGCTCAACTGTTTCAGGTTTATCGACGTAGACATGCGATTTTACATATCTCCAGAGAAAATAATCTAATGGCGTCAAATCGCATGAACGAGGTGGCCAATGAACAGGTCCATTTTGTGAAATTAATCGTTCGTCAAATGTTCCTTTCAGTAAATTAATTGCGGCATGTGGTGCCGTCCTGCTAAAACCACATATCTGTAACATTAATGCCTTCCAATTGAGGCAGGATAAAGTTGGTAATAATGTCTCTGCACTTCGCACCGTTGACTGTAACGTTCTGACCATCATCATTTTTGAACCAATGATTCCATCAGCCCACTAAGCGCACCAAACGTTGACTTGGATGAAATGGTGTTTCAACAATGGCTTGTGGATTATCAAATGTGGCAATCCTGTTTATTAACATAGCTATTTAACCAAAAGTGTGCTTCATCACTGAACACATTTGTTTTGTGAAAATTGGACCTTCAGATTACCACATGCCTGAAAGCCAATTTCATGGATATGAAAAACATTTTTTTGCATTTTATTTCATTTTAAAATTCTCCGCCTCTAAAAAAACACCCTTTTTATACTAGCGACAGACTCGTCGGTGTACAGTACCATGTATTAAAAAATCGACCTGTACCATAGTATTTTACACTTCGATGTACCGCCTGTGTTAAAATGAGCGGAATTTTGTCGCTGCATTGAACCCTTCGATCAGCCAGCCAATGCTTTACCCGTAGACCACAGGGTTTGTGCACACACAATTAATACTTGGCACGTTGTTACCCCTTCAGTTCCAGCGGACGGGTGGTTAAAGTACTGAGACGCGACACCTGCACTACATTGTGTGTGCTACACACCCTTTGTATCGTGCCGCAACCGTTTGGACCGACCGCTATCTAGCGTTCTCCAAAAGCAATTACTTTATTGGAAGTAAATGTATGTTTAATCAGGATTTAAGGATTCAGTATTTGTTCACTACTAAGGCTTGGTTGTATCAAGTTGGAAAATTTCGTTTAAAGCACAGATTTTTGCGTTGTCCACAAATCAATCCATAAAAAATTATGCTTTAAACGAACTTTTACTTTGATCCTACTTGATACAACCGGGCCTAAATGAAAGATGAATACATAGGAAATTATAATCTTCTTATTTTTCTTCATTAGCGGCCTCACTAGACTCGAAAATCGCATTCACTGCAAAGCGCCATCCATCCCTTGAGGTCGCCTTTGTATAAGAATATAGACATTTTGTGCATTAGTTACTTTCTGAAATTCTTCTGCGTAATCATTATTTGAAACGCAATGTTTATATGTATGTCTGTCTGATCACTATACAGAGTGCCTCAAAGCTAGCAAAGTATATAGGTGGATTTCTGCCTTGATAGTCGAAAATTTTCGAGCAACCATGACCAATATATATAGTCATGGAGATATGCAATATAAAACTTTGCATTGTTTTTTCAATAGTCATGGAGATATGCAATATTAAACTTTGCATTGTTTTTTCAATATTTCTGACTTATTTTTTTTAAATGTTTAACAATCTTTCTAGTAACTTATATAGATTATGAAAAATTTATTCGTTTAAATACAAGACGAATAAAATTTTAAAAACGTTGCAAAAATTGAAAATAGATTTTTAACGGGGTTTTTATCTTTTTATTTGAGTTGTATTGTAGCGAACAATTTTTTTGTAATCTATATTAGTTACTGTAATGATAGTTCAAGTTTTTATAAATATTGAAAAAAATGCATACTTTGATATTGCATATCTCCATAACTATTAATATTAGGTGATGGTTGCTTGAACTTTTTCGACCCATTATTAAGGCAGAAATCTACCTGTAAAGTTTTTACTATTAGCTATGAGACACTCCGTACACTCCAACACTACACACTTTTTAATAATAACAATATTATTTTGGTTAATTTTTTTTCAAGTTTTTTTCAGCCATGGATAATTCGTTTGCATAAGTAATATAATTAGACGAATACTCTGGTCAATTACAAAATACCCTAATACTAAGTTATTTACTAAACTACATACAATTTGAAATACGCAACATCCCTTTGTACTTTTTTGTGATGTGTTTCGCTTCGGAAATTGGGCCTCGTGGCCTTTGAAGCGTCACCAAAAAAAAACGTAAATTTATGAATTGTGAAATTGCGTAAATTGTGAAAATTATCGAATGTAGGTAATACTTGTATGTAATCCACCCCGTATTGAATAGCGACACACTTGTCCACATCATGATTCAACAGCGTTAGTTTACTAACAATACTAGAGAAGTTTAATTGTGTAACACAAGCTGACATTTAGCTTAACATTCGCCTGTAGCGATTAATCCACTTGTGCTGAAGTTCAAATTGTACGGTAAATTGTTACAACTATCATGAAATACTCAATATTCAGATATTAACAGTTAACTAAACTATGCCTTATTAAACTAAACTGAGCACATGTCAATCCATTTCTATATATAGGCAGTGATGTCTGGTGTCCCCTAATGATTTTTTGTTGTTTAACCTTTCGTCGAACCGTTCATTGCCTAATATATTATGAATTTCTTCAAACAGTACCTGGATGGTTATGCAGAGACAAAAATGTGTTAGAGGTATTCGAGATGTAGTGCTGAATAAGAATTAAAAGATTAAGCTGAATGAATACAAGATCTGCACGCTCGTAGGAATTCAATACTTAACTCTATATCTAAGAAAAATTACGAGTACTTCGTCGGAAAACATATAAAATATATATCACAATCATATAATGAACATTTGATATCTGTGTATCTTCCAAGAGTTTTTTGAATCATCATTTACATATTTATACAAAGAATTTTCTGAAACCGTATATTATCATTTACATATTTATACAAAGGGTTTTCTGAAACCGTGTATTTGTATCTGAACCGTCGTTTGCATATTTATACAAAGAATTTACTGAAACTGTTTATTATCATTTACATGTATAATACACTGTTTCAGAGGACTGTTTATTGTTTTTGGAACAGGCTGTAGCCCACACTAAGCCAATTGAATACTTGTATGAAAAATAGAAATCTTGATAATTTTGAAGATAGCAAATAGATTTTTTAATGGTCATCTGGATATCCTAATATATGTACCTACGTTTGTACAAAAATCTACATTTTACAGATCACTTCCAAACATTGTGGTGTTGTAATTTTGATGACAGATTTACAATGTGGAATATTTCACACACACACTGGAATATTGCGGAAATTACCAACATTTTCATTTTCCCTTCCATTTTCCTTTGCGACAGCAGAAAATACCACAGCTTCGACGTGCGTAACGGGAAAACTAATTTTTTAACCAATTTATCTTATTATGTACTACAGACATGTACCTACGTGGGTTTCGTATAAACGATATGTCAATTGCAGCCGTTGTTGCTCGGCGCGGGGGCCGTTATATTTAACATGACAGGTAAAAGAGTTTTCACAGTTTGTTATGAAGCTGATTTTATTTTACCCTGGGGCGGGCCAAGCCCCGAGCCATATTCGGAAGAGTCTAACGTTTGAGTCGATTTGAAGGCTTAAGTTAAACTTTAATGCTAAAACGACTCTGCCGACAGACTGTCAACTTAACTTACTTACTTACCATCATGCCGTGGGGGTAAGCAGAGAGGATAGAGCGCCACACTCTTCTGTCCTGACATACAGCTCTCGCCTCATCCACATTCATACATCTTCGCATGCAAGCTCGAAGGATGTTGTTGAGGATTCTAACCGGACCATCTTCCAGTATCTGGTTAACATTGTTTCCTCGTTCATTCGCTCAATATGCCCAAACCACCTGAGTGACCCCTTTTTAATTCAATTGATTGTGCTAAGATCAAATTTACATTAATTCCTAATATATTCATTCTTTACTGTATCATAAATGGATTTGTCACACATACGTCTAAGGGATCTCATCTCCAGTGCACTCAGTGTACTTTCATTCCTCTTCTGCCAACTCCAGGCCACACTTACAACTTAAAATTCTCCGAAAGTTAAGTAAAATAATTATTTAGTTCCGGGGTAAAAGTGATTACCGTACATACTCGTCTATATAATAAGTCGAGGGCAGTTTTTTGACCAAAAATTATGAAATATGCTATGACTCGTGGATAAGTCGAGACTATGATTTTTACGATTCTGTCAAATTTTACCCAGTAGCAATCGCTGCTGGCAACCCCATTTTACCCAGTAGCAATCGCTGCTGGCAACCCCATTTTACCCAGTAGCAATCGCTGCTGGCAACCCCATTTTACCCAGTAGCAATCGCTGCTGGCAACCCCATTTTACCCAGTAGCAATCGCTGCTGGCAACCCCATTTTACCCAGTAGCAATCGCTGCTGGCAACCCCATTTTACCCAGTAGCAATCGCTGCTGGCAACCCCATTTTACCCAGTAGCAATCGCTGCTGGCAACCCCATTTTACCCAGTAGCAATCGCTGCTGGCAACCCCATTTTACCCAGTAGCAATCGCTGCTGGCAACCCCATTTTACCCAGTAGCAATCGCTGCTGGCAACCCCATTTTACCCAGTAGCAATCGCTGCTGGCAACCCCATTTTACCCAGTAGCAATCGCTGCTGGCAACCCCATTTTACCCAGTAGCAACCCGGCTGCGATTGCTACTGGCTAAAATCTGACAGATTTCTGATATAATTGAGTGCTCTAACCATAGACAAGTAAATACACTAATTCTAGGCATTCAATGTATAAAATTCTATCGAAACTAGCACTAGCCTGTGGATGAGTCGACTCTGCGTTTTAAAATGAAGTTTTCGACTTTAATTTCTCAAGGCATACGCGAGTTTTTTTGTTCTGTTAATACTTAGCGCTTGTTGCGATCAAATAACATGAAAATGATATGATTTTAATTATTTAATATTAAAAATAAATTAGACATATACAAATGAGCAAAATGAACACAATTGTCATGGCGTCACCTCTTGTGTATAACGCAAAGCCATTGAGATATATACTAGATAGCTACCTGAAAATGGAATAACAGATGTATCATTACCAAAGGACTACACATGTGGGGTATAAAAGCAAAGGTAGCAATATCCAAAAAAAAAATTAAAATGTTTTGAATGCAATCACCGAGGATGACTAATTTATAATGTACTGAATTCGAGATTTTATAGGAAATATAACCTATAAGTTTATAGGAAACATGATTTCGGAAGGGATAGATACATAGAATCTTATTATTAGAATTCATTACATGTTGAATAAGTATTCCTCGGTGACTGCATCCAAAACTTGCTGGAATTATGATGCATTTACAACAACAACACTGATGAGGCGCAGAGGCCCGAACGTTACAAGCAATCAGCTTGCGGCTCAGACAGTACGAAGGGTCGCCCCACCAAATTACGCGGTTTTTACATTCTTATATTATTATTTTATTTCATTCAGTCTTAGGTTTAAGCGAATAAAGTTATTTTATTTAAAAACAAATGGTTTTCTTTTCATGAATTTTCATCTTCAAAATCCTGCACTTATTATGTCCCTTGATTTCATGGGACATAATAATTGTGTGCGGCTGGTCTTTGATATTTGTCAAAGAATTATATGAATATGTATCGAAAATTTATTTCGGCTATTTAAATTGCAAGCACCTGTATTAACGTTTAAATTTCGCGTAAGTTTATTTGAAGAATTTCCAAGTTCAGTCCAGTTTAGCTTAACTTTTGTTTAAAATCGCAAACTTTAATTTCATTTTAGCGAGGAGTAGATTCTCGTTTACCTGATAGAATTTATACTTCATTATGTTATAATTGTATGTTATACCTTGAACTTATTTACGTTAAAGTAACTTTTTAAATTTATTTTTGCATTTAGTTTTTATATAGAACAAAGCTGAGCTGGAGTGCAATCGGTCATCAGTTTCAGTTTCATTGCCGAGGAATCACCGTTTATTGTACATTAAAAAGAACAATTTTTCCTAACACAATTTTTGAACTATACATATTACCTACTAATAATTTAAAACATATTTAAAAATAGGACTGTTGTTCCTTAGCCATCATAGAACCAATTATGGATTCCATGCTCCCATGTCACGGTTATGTCGTCTCCAGATCCTGTCTTAAACTCAAGACAGGATCTGGACTACTTCTTCTATCCAGATTCAAACAATCTCTGATTATGTATGTCTAAATCTTGTCTCCATCTTGTTAGTACTTTTCATTTGTCCTTGCTTTTCTCTTAAATTTCTATAACTTTTATTCTTATGCATGTTATGTTGTTCATGTTATGTAATATATTTTATTGGACTATGTTAATGTTAACGTTAATTTCAATAAATAAAAATCAAATAATCATTCTTTCCATAACTTTTTTCTGCTGCGTCTTTTATTGGTCGAAAACTGAGAAGCCGTCTCAATGATTTGGGTATCGATAAGCTTTTCATGCTGAGAATATATTTCCGAAATTCTAAAAAATAAGCCACTGAAATCTTATTAATTTCCTGTTGGTTATTTTTAATACTAAATGTGCCATATCAAATGTCCCGGGATTGGCCTTCCCTAATTCTGCAATCACGGGACTGGGAAAATGCTCCGGGATTATAATCCCTTATTACAAGTCAATATTTTTAAGAAATCTCATTCAAAATTCCTGATTTCAGCTATTAAGATGCGACATATTTACGACACAATACGCCGCGCTTTGATTAAATAGCTGAAATCTGGAATATTGACTACGATTTTCTTTTAGTACTCAGTTTATTATGATAATAAACCTACATACTTTTATTTTATTCAATTATTTTATTTTATTAAATCTTGTGTTTTATTGTTATCAACAATGCAAAAATTATTGGAAAAAACACACACAAAATAAATTATTTCTTAAGAACAGTACCTATTTTAAAATATAAATAATTAGAAAACTAACTAAACGATTTAAAAATATTTTTTATTAATAAAAACATATAGGCCACAAGTCCATACAGTTATATAAAGCCTACAACGGGGAGAAATTTTCTTCTTTTTTGAAATATCGTTGACTTAGTAATTTTTTTAATTGATAAATAATTTTGTTTGTTTCGTTTTAGAAAGATATGTATTTAAAATATATAGAAACTTTTGAATAAATTTTAATTTGATACCTTTCCATACAAAAATGTGATACAAAATACAAATCTATGAGAATCTATGAGAAATTATGAGAAAAAGTGACAAATTTCGACAATCACCTTTTAATATCCAACTTAACTCTAGGTATCTACCTAAAAAAATGTTGAGTTTGAAAAGCTCAGCTCGGAAATGGCACCAGCCGAATGTGATAGAATTTTAATAAAAAATTTATCGCGAAATTTTAATATAAAGTTCTTCAAACTATTTTCACACCATTCAGTATCTTCTAATTCCCTTCAAAATTTAGTTTTATAATCCAAATCCCAACCACAATACTTCATTTGTTGGAACATTTTACAATTTTTTTCAGCATTTACTACGGTCAAAATATCAAAAACTCGATTACAAATGTCTATTCAAATTGACAACACTACTTTTCAATTTCTTCAGCAAATAATATTCATCAAGATGTGAGAACCTGTCTTTATGCTCGGAGCTCGATAAAATTTGTAAAAATTAGCATGACTGAAAGCGCAATATATTTTCATACCCAGTCAAGGTACAAATTATTTTTTTTGTCACACGATTATATTATGTAGAATTATTTTGTTCAAAATATGCGTACATATGCCTTATGTTTGCAGAAAGTTTAGTTAAGAATAAATTAACCATTTTTAATATAAATTGTTTCATGCAGTTCACACTTTCTCGTCCCAATTTTTATTAAATGAAGATCAGTAGGTACCTATTGATCTTCATTTAATTTGAATTGTTAACGTTCCTTATCTGGTCTCTTTTTGTCCTATCAAAATTTTTGCTTTTGTACCAGCACAACGTTTAAAAAATTTTGATAGGACAAAAAGAGACCAGATAAGAAACGTTAACAATTCAAATTAAATGAAGATCAATAGGTACCTACTGATCTTCATTTGCATATATACTAAACTAAAAGCTTCATATATCATTTGACAAATTATTATCACAAATGATATGTGGTTATATACAGAAAATAAGGTAATAATAAATTATGAATATTGAAATCCTCGCAACCCATTCTCCATAAATTTTATCTCTTGGCAAAAGAATTTACGCATTGAAACAAATTATTTATACCAATAAATCTGCACAGAGAAGTGGAATGCTTTAATTGCTAGAGCACCGCTGAAATGTATATTCATATTTTTTTCAGAAATTGTTATGATTGTTTAACTCCGGAGACCGAAGCTAGCAAATTGAATACGTTTCATAACTGATTTATGTTAGCCGACTCGAACACAGAAATATGTAATTGCCTTATCCCGACTCGAGCATGAACCACGTCAATCCGTAGTAAGAAAATATTGAATAATAATATAAAAGTTTTTTTCCGCATGCAAGGAAAACATTTAAAAGGAGCCCTTTTTATCACCAGTGCACACCGATTTGTTACTAGCGGTGTTGTATGTGCAATTTCACTTGAGAAAAGCCGAAATATTTCAATTATCAACCACTTCAACTCAGCTCGTAACCCAATATTGTTCTAGAATGAGAACCAGTGACGTCACGCTTAAACTAACGCCCTAAAGCAAATTTTAGAAACTGCCCCTTACATATGTTATCGTTTCACTGTTCATTTTGTATGATATGAATACATAGATGAATGCAGTTAAATCAGAAAAATTACAAAAATAATTTAAGTGCGGCCCTCGTAGCGTAGGGTTCCGGTTTCGATTCCCGGTGAGGTCACAATTTAATTTATGTAATTTACTCAAGCCTGGGTATTTTGTGATGTGTTTCGCTTCTTTAATTGGGCCTCTTGACCTGTTAAAGCGTTAAAATAAAAACCAATGCACAATCATCGGATCTTGGTAATTTTAATGTATGAACTTGGCAACTTCATTGACAACTATTTTTAAAGTTTTTTTGGTAGATTTGGCGTTTAAAGCATGTTATTATTCTGTATTGCTATTGTTTTATGGCGTGGTCGATTTTATTGCTGGCTAAAAAAATTCAATGCTGGCACCCTTTACCGAATTTTTAAAACGTTATGTTGTAGACCCTGCCCATTGATATATTCCTGACAATTTTTTTATCGGATTGTTTGCACACAATTTTGAGAAATGCGTGTTTATTAAAAAGTGCCCCATGTTCGTTTTAATTTTTTTCAACTGTAGACGGTAATTCTAGTATTTGTTTTGGGCATCATTTTCATTTTCCACCCCTCAATATGCCAACTCATAGAATTTGTCGCCCTGAAGCACCACTTTTGTTGCCTGTGCCCTCAGGACGTCCGTGCTGATGCTAAGAACCTTATTTTATACCTCACACGTTGCTCACATAAAATTTGCATTGTTTAAGTAAACAGATATCCATTAGTTTGTACATAACTTACGAGTGGAAACGCTTTTAACACTCTGAACACTTTCTTGAGTTTAATTAACATCTCTCTTAATGAACTCGAACTTTGTTACCTTTCATATGCATTTGGTTTATCACACTTGATGTTTATTTTGTCTCAAAAATTACATTTTCTTATTTAGCTCGATCAGCTTCCATCGCTAAATAGATTATTAGCTCTTCATTATCTTCCACGACTTCTAGTTCTATGCAGCCCTCAAAGAAAAGCCACTGATCTTCTGTTCCTTCATCGATACAGTATATTTATGATAGAACTCTAATTCTTTAGCCCACTATGGATACCACTGTGAGATTTTAATAATCAAACAATCATGAATCAATCTTTCTATGTATCCGGCACGGTGCCCATTTTAGTCTTGCAACAGTTGTACTCGTATAATACTGGCAATCTTGGATTTTATCCTCTGCCACCCACAGGTTTTTCTGCCTCTCAAAACAGATACGGTGCTTTACTCTTTCCATGGCACTTTTGTTAGTTTTGACAAAATTTCTTATGTAAGAGTAAAAAAAATTATGTAAGAATGCTCTATATGTCAGGACTGAGAGAATAGTCTTGTTTTGACGAAGTTTCTGCTAGTTTTGACAAAATTTCTTATGTATGAGTACAAATCTCCTATGTATGAATGCTCGATATGTCAGAACTGAGAGTATCCTACTGTGACATTAAAGTTCAATGTGAAAACATTTTATATATTTATTTACATCACATTATACGAAATATAAATCACTGCACAATTATAGAGTGCGTAGGTTCCAAAATATAAAAAACTCTTCATCATTTTATGTGGAATCTAAAGCTGTAGCCAGGGGCGTGCAGTGAGAACAAGAAGCATGACTTTTATTTTGCCGTATATTTGGAAAAAAAACGAAATTAAATATTTCTCTGGCAGAATATTATGAAATATTAAAATCTGAATAATATGTTAATCATTGTGATTGGAATATTATGAGATATTTCTCTTATTTCGGTTTATTTTCAAAATATATGCTCAGGAAAAAGTCACGCTTTTTGTTCCCACTGCACGCCCCTGCCCTTAAACCTTAAAAAGGTTTTACTATTATGCATTAAAATAATTCCAAAAATATAATTTTCTTCTGCCGATGCAGTTGAGTATAGATCTCCCAGTTCAATAAAAACGAGTTCAATGAATTTTTCTAATTTGGCTTACGGTAAGTATGTATTACACAGTGTTAATTATTTATTTAAATTTCGCTTATGAAATTTTCCATTAAAATATTTTATATCGATGAATATAAGGCAGAAAAAAATTATTGGATGTACCTAAATATCGCAATGAATAAATAATTGAAAAAATAATTACGTAAATGAATTATTTTCTTTCTCTTATATTAAATAAATTTAAAACGGCAGATATATCTTCGTTGAGCAGCAGATGTCACTAGAGAGGACTAAATAATAAATGTAGCAATCTGGGAATCCTGAAAATTTAAAACCTTCCTACTCTTTATATCTCAGATAAACTGTCTAGGACGTGTAATAAGGGCACCATAGGATGACTGCCTAAGTGTTTGTTCTTAAATGTTAGAAAAGGTCCACATTTTACTTGGACCCGCAAATGAAACGAAGCAATGCTACATACATCTACACCGAGTAAGGATGATGGTAGTAGAAGACAGCTACATAAAATAAATAAAATCCTAACCCTTAAGAATAGGGTTGAGAAAATTAATGGACTCTAGTACCTCGGTATACGTCCTTAATCCATTCCAGATCCTCGGACTTATACTAAACGAATTTTTCCCACGAGAAATAAAGGAAGAATGATTAATGCGTTCCTAAAAAAAAAATTTTAATTGGTAAACTAGCTGTAACCCGTCAAAAATGATGGTACTTGTACATGCCGATTCCTAGAGAATAAATATTTACTTATTTATAGCCAACACTCATGAAATAGTAATAAAGACTTTTATCAAAATATTTGAACATTTTTTTTATATTCCCCCTGTCGGCAGTTAATGGTAGGTACTATTTTAAACTCTAGCGATCGGGCCGGGTGGAACATTGAATGGTTTGCGTCTTTGCTAAATCCTATATGTACTGCATTTTTACGGCAATGCAGGCTCGGCGATAGCAACATCGCTATCGTTGCCCCTTGGGTTAGCTGTCCCGGGGTTCAAGCCTCAACTCCGGCCGTTTAATTTGTTTTAAAGCCGTGAATTCGAACGGAACTACGGACGTTACACGATGTTACGCGGACATACAGACAGACGGATGGACGGACTGACGGACGTAGGAACAGACAGCGAATTTATTAAAATTAGGATTATAATTTTGTTGGATAGGGTTGTATAAAATAATTTTAACAGCCCAATCCATTGACGTATTATATTTTTTTTTTTATTAAAATTTATTTGGTAAATGTACAAACTTAAGAGTATTCAATATAATTTAATTAATACACATTTATATTACACGCTTACCCACTTTTAAATGAGAATTTATTCTCGTGTTTAAAAGTGGGGGCATTGTCATTCATGTATATATCTATTATTAATGAAATTATTATTAATAGTGTAAGACATTAGATTAAATAAGTAAGATATAGAAAAAGAAACATTAGATCAAGTTATAAAAATTAAGACATTAAATTAAGTAAGTAAGATATAAACAATACAAGAATACAAAAACATTAGAATAGGTAAATAAGGTATACACAAGGATACAATAAATTAAGTTATAAAAATTAATAATTTAGAAGGTATTGTAATAACATTGTAATAACACATAATAGACATGTTATTCCCATACTATCCTGATTTCAAATGTAGCAAATGCAGAAAAATCTGCTAATTTGAAGTCACGGTGACTAAAATGACATACTAATTCTTACAATAGTGTACGATACTCTGTTCCTTTTCCCCGGGACTCTTTTTTCGGCGTGCCGTCGCGTCCAATCACAAAGAAGGTCCGTTCGATGACGAAGGCAAGTAAGGCAATTGCCTTATTTTTGACTTGCCACGATTTCACGCTTGTAACGTACCTACAGTTTATTATATTAATGGCGCAATATATATAAATCTATAAAAAATCTATAATCTAAAAAAATATCTATAAAATCTATAAAAAAAAATGTACAAACTCCGCTAATCTCTGAAAGTTCTTCACCGATTGCTTTGAAATTTTGGCACAACGTTGCATTCAAATACGAGAATGTTTTTATGTACTTACTTTGTTTTATATACCTACTGTTTATTTATATAAATAAAAATGCCCGTGAAATAGTAATAACGACATTTATCAAAATATTTGAATGTTTTTTTTTTATATTTCACTTACTGGCGATCGGGCGAAACATGAAATGGTTCGCGTCTTTGCTAAGTCCTATATATACTGCATTTTTGACGAGTAATGCAGGCTCAGCGATGGCAACATCACTATCGTTGCCGCTTTCGGATTTGCTGGCCCGGCATTCAAGCCCCATCTCCAGCCGTTTAATTTAGTTTATTTAGCCGTCAATTTGAACGAAAATACGGACGTTACACGAAGTTACGGGGACAGACTGGCAGACAGACAACGAAATTATTATGTTTGATTAATGATGACTTAGTGCCTGACTGACCGCAGAAGTTTAATGATATATAAATAAATAAAGTATTTTCAGTACACGTGCGTGCCATTCGTGTATAAAAAAGGTTCATATGGTTATTATCGATTTTGAGCCGAAACTTTTGGTATTATTAAATTATACTCCAAAAACATCCGGTCTATTTTAGATAGATTACCGATTACATTATATATTATTTATCTGTCGTCAGTGGCGTAGCATTTTTTGATCAATATATCCGAAAATATGTGGATCTGGGTCTACTTATGACAGTTGTTCACTTAGATCAATGATTGAACACGATAAATAGCGATAACGCGACCGTCAGATATTTATTTAAGCGATGCGAAAGTCAACCCACTTCATAAGAACATCATATTAAAAAGCAAATAAAATGTAGTCAAACTACTTTTATTGGTTAAACAGACAACAAAGAAAAAGGCGAAAAAACTCACACGTGCGTTATAGCACTATTTATCACGGCAATTTTGATGCGCGAGTTTTGAAGGGCGGGGATTTATGGACATTTACATAAATATGTCAGCTATTATTATTTGAGATTTTAAAATGACGGAGAAATTTAAGTGCACTTCAAATAATTTTTAATAGTATTTTCACCACCATCATCATATGCATAATTCTCTATACAATTTCCTAATTATGTCCGTCATTAACATTACCATGACGTTAATTAATAATGTTTTCGCAACCTTAATTCATGGGCAAAACGAAACTAACGCTGCCAGATGGCGCTGTGTTAAACATACTACGAATTTGCGATAATTTTACACAAACATACTATAAATTCACGATAATTTTCTTTGTTGTGAACGTTTAATTAAAATTAGAATATTGTGAAAAACTGAAGCAAATTATGTTGAATTTCACTAATTAGAGATTTTAGGTCAACTGGATTAAAAAACGGTGAGTTCATTCATAAATTATTGTATATAATCTTTTTTTTACATTTTAAATTGATTTCGCAAACTATTTATTCATTTTGTTATGAGTAATTAATGTATAACTAATTACTAATTAATTTAAACCTGAAATTCAAACATAAAAAGTTCTTAATTTTTTAATGGGTTATAGCTGTTTTTTACCGTATATTATTTCTAATAAGATGACCGTAAGACACGTCCCAAATTTCGTACAAATAAAAAAATAGTCAGAAGAAAAAAAATTAACTGCATAATTTTCTAGCGCCGTCTACATAAATAATCAGATAAGTATTGTAGATTTCTTTGGATGACACGTTATCCCAGATAGGTACATCTCATGGGCAGAAGGTAAGCAAAGCGATGCTTAAAAAGGCAAATTCTAAGAGGCGGGAAATTGAAGGCGGAATAAAAAAACATTCGGCCCGACCGGAAAAACCAGCATAAAAATAATTAAACAAACAAGGACCGCAGGATTTAAACGCTTAATCTACGTTGTGGATAATGCTGTTCATTGTGGGTGGGTCGATTTACAATATTTTTGTTTTATTTTTCTCTCAACTATTGATTGATAATCATTTATGTATGTTTAATATTTCTATGTGTTTAATACATTAATATTTATATATGTTTAATATTTAATTTAATATTTATATGTGTTTAATACATGTATTTAATCAATCAGTATGTCGAACAATAATTACCACACGGTCAAACAAACTCAATCTACAAATCCCAAGGTTACATACCACGTACGGACAAAGGAGCTATAACTATTTTGGACCCAAATTACTTAATTGCATGCTTGACGAATTAAAACAATCCGGGCTAACCACAATTTACAACCCTTACATAAAATACAAAATAAAACAGTGGATCCGAAACAAAGGGAGAGATAAAATAGGCACACTTACACAAACACACTAACACAATATAACCTCAAATACATAATACATGATATATTTTCTATTATGTTACTTTAAACACTTTATTATCTCTTTACTATGTTTTGAACCTACACAATATTGTAAACTATGCCTGTCTCAACACAGATATTTCTAGTGAGACAGGCACAGTCCAAACAAAATTTTATACTTAAAATTAAATAGAAATAAATAAAATAAAATAAATTTATCTATTAATTGTAACGAATTTGTATCTATCAAAATATTATTAGAAGAAATACTAGAGACGCACTCTACTAATATTTGCTAAAGGGCGACACTTTACACAGATACGTCACCGATCGGAGTCATCGGCGTGGTCTAACTTTCAAACATTCGTAGAACATTATTTAACAATTGCGATCGACGTGTAATCACTCGCACACATTGGTACAAATACTAAACGATTGGTTATAAATCGTGCGTTGCACGCAGATACCGAGGTGGCAACATCAGTATGTCGAACAATACTCCTCGGATGCAGAATATTTACCTAACACTGCAAACGACACAGACAGCGCGCAACGTTTATGATTTACTAGCTGTAATCCGTACTTTTACATACCGGTTCCTAGAGCATAAGTATTTACTGATTTATAGCCGACACCCATGAAATAATAATAAGGACTTTTATCAAAATATTTTAACACCTTTTCCCCCGGCAGTTAATGGCACCTACCCTTTTAAACCCTGGCAATCGCCACGATTGCCAGGGTTTAAAAGTAATAATTAATTTTATAAATAAAATAGACATCAAAATAAAATTTTGAAAAAAAATTCCGGTATCGGGAACCGAACCCGAGTCGCCTGGGTGTCGGATATCCTAGCACTACATCATGCAGGAGATGCCATCGACTGCGAAGAAAATGTTTATATCCACATACTGTAACTAAAGAAAATATATGTGTTTTATTTTATGCGTTCGTTCAAATTATTATCAATCAAGTACGATCGATAGTTTTTGCATCCGACAACAGCAAAAAATTAAAAAACTATGATACCGCAGCCAGTTGAGGAACTTTATCACCAGTTCTTGAATCGGTTCGATTCGAGAGGTTTATAGCTCGATTCGTCGAATCGATGTTATGTTCCAAGTCGATCTGAAAAATCGATTTTTTACATTAAATAATCGATTTTTCGATTAATCGATTTCGGATTGATGTGCCTAGCCCATAGTCCATGTTTAAGGCCCGAATTCAGAGTCAATACTTAGTTGATTTAAAGGTTAAGGTACATCTTAAAAGCGTAATTTTCAGTACAAAATAACACTTTTAAGGCGTACCTTACTTTAAATCATTTAAGTATTGACTTTGAATTCGGATATAAGTGTGTTCACGGTGCAACTCGCCCAGCCCCGCTCAGCACCTTCATAAGTGAGGAAATTCAATGACTCACGTGTACCCATCGTGTACACGTGAGTCATTGAATTTACTCATTTATTTCCTGAGATTTACCATGTTGTTAGTGACCATTTTGAATAATTAAACCACTCTAAAAGCGCACTTTCTTATAATAATGGGACGCCAAGTATTACCAACGAATAGTCGTCGAAGACTCACTGACGAATTCGAAGGATCTTTGCTGGAATCACCGATAGGATTTCCACTCCACGTTTTATAACCTATTTGCCACTGCGCCAAGGTCATTAATGGTGAATGCTCCGTTTTAGTTTGCAACGAGTCCAAAGAATTAATCTAATTTTACTTAATTAGTTTAGTCGCTCGCCCAATGATCTAGGTACTGGTCGGTAATTCGAGCCCCATTCCAGGACACCAGCAAGGCTCAGACTCAAGATCAATAAAGATCTCTACACGATTCTGTATTTGTACTGTATTCACAACAGCGCAGAACATACCAAAGCATTTGTGTTCTGCATTATTTAAATATTTTTAGTTATGTATATAGTTATGTTCCATCAATATTTTACCAGCGAAAGTGGCGCAATTTCTTAGTATAATTAGGCTGAATCCTTGGGGTACTTAATATAATGATAACCACCTTTTGTGTGTGGGTTTGTTTACTAGCACTGGCATACAGCTGGCGCCATCTCTGAGCAGACTTTGAAACTAGTTCCTTATCTGTCAATCACAGGTAAATAGCTTTTTTAGCGCCATCTATGGAATTATTTGGAGAATAAATTATGTTAACGTTACAACTTTTAATTTTTTTTTCTGTAATTAATACATAATAATAAAGAATAACAAATAACTGTAATAATATTTTATTATGGTTTTATTGGAGATTTTCAATGAATTTTTTATGTCAACATTTGATTACCGTACACAAGATCACTGAATACTGTAATGTATGTAATAAATAATAATTTGACAAATGCTTTTTGTTATTTGAAAAAAATATTGTATTTGTATTATTAATGTATTTACTGCTAATGTTCATTACCAATTTATTGCCAAATAATGAAATCATTGTTTCTCAAGTGCACAATTGTTGTCGCTAGCAGGGTTGGCTTAACATTTGGGATTATTTAGTAAAAATTGACATTTTGTCATGTTTTGGGCGCAAGGGTTTAATTTTTTGCATACTTTCAGCACATAGGCTTTATTCTATACTGACTCGTGGCCACAAAATGCAAGTTTTATATTCCTATTTCCTATTTGTACAGGACAATAAATTTATAAAATATTAAAAATATTGATGCGACACACATTTCGTGTACACATCTCTCTTTTGAAAAAATGTTAGTTTTAGAATAGTTTTCTGGTAAATTTAAGCACGTGTTGTCTAATGTAAGCCATTTTTTTACTAAAAAATATGATAATTAAAAAAATATTGAAATTTCGTTTCCTTGGTTTGTCTGACTAATATTTAATGACACTAATGTTTAGTGATCTAGGGTTAAATATCATATAATAGTATTTTCGTTGATGAGGCTATTACATATGAATGTGAAATTTCATGCGATCAAGACCGGCTCACACACACCGCCATGATTACATTCACTTACTTACTTGTAAACCGTGGAATTTTATCAATGTATTTTTATAAAATTAAAATTTCAAAAATATTTTAAAAGTTTATTTTGTTACCATTAATTCATGTTACCATAAAGAGTTTGTATTTTTAAACATTTTTAATGAAAAAAATGGCAACTAATTTCAATGCTTTTAAAATTGTTGTCATACATTTTCTCTAAACATTGAGCATTTTATGTGAAATATTGAAAAACTTAACATAAACATAAACATAAACTTAACATAACATAAATAAAAACTTAAATATTGAAAAGCGTAACCCGTTAAAAATGACATGCATATTGAATTTCTAGCGGTATATAAATCAAGGGCCTTAATTCTCTTCTATAAAGATTTTATATATTTTTTTCAAAATCTGTTGAAAATTAGGGTTGATTTTTAATAATTCTTTAATGACAATTTTTTGTTAAATTTGCAAGAGTTAACGAATACACGACTTGATAATGTGTACCATTATAGAGAATTATAAATGTTTCAGCCACGAGTTAAGGCTGACAACAGCGCGGCGCAGCGTCTTGGTAGCGTTATTGACGGACAATGTTAAGTAGAGCATTGCATTGTTTAATTATACGGTTCATCATTCATCAAGTCCCATTAAAAACGACCACCGTATTTATTTGCTTTAACCAAAGATAGTTCAAAAATAATTATTTTCAAGTGTGATGTGCTTTCAATAGTTAGTTTCTCACTAGTCATTTCAACGTGCGAATATTTGTTTTAGAATAAGATAAAACATATCACATATTTACGAAAATATTACCAATTTGATGGGCTCTGTAAACTGTGTCGTTGAATAGCTACGGAAAAGCCTTTCGTTATACACGTAAATACTTCATATTAAATGAGGAGTATAAAAGCAAAGGCAGCAGTATCCCACTGAGGTGTTTCTGAGATAAATACAAAAAAACTGTCACTACTCGAGGAAATTTCTCCAGAATCTATGAAACCTACATGTTATTGGAAATAAGTTTTTAAAAGTAGTTTCCATCTCTGTTTTCCTTTCATATATATAAATAAATATTTTTTAATGTAAATAAATATTTTACTTTTGAATATGAATGTAAACTGTGTTTGCTATCAAATAGTGAACATTGCCGCTTTTGCTATTTATATAATTCGATATTGCCGTCTCTGCTATGATGTTTCGGTCTAAAATCGACATCAACTCTCACCTTTCATAGTATAACCAATCGCAATTGATGTGTCATACATATTTGAATGTGGAATCAAAAATAATCATAATAAAATGACTTTACTCTAAAAATATAACAATTTTGAATACATGTAGGTACCTCTCAAATGAATAATGTCATTCAACACACCGCTGCGCTCCGACCGTCTCGCCTCGGTGTGCCACCGGACCCATGCGCGCCGGGGTGGCCGGTGAGTCCGACGGCGTGCTACGTCTTTCTCACTCTAAACAATGTCATATGCACAGCTTCGCCTTCTAACTAAAACTAAGTCAGAATGGCGAGGGATCCTCGATCACGAGGCCCGGCTACAACAACAATGATCAATTTTGATCAAAAAAAATCTCTCACACATACTTTTCAACATTAATCTGCCACCGTGTCCAAACGAAAATTTTTCAATCGATGCGTAATTCCAATGCTCCCGATCACTGCGAAACACGGACTCTCGGCAAACATAAATTTAGAGCAACGCAAACGGTAATATGGATGTTGAGAATCACAACATTAGACAGAAAACCGAACTTATAGACAAGAGAACAGACAGGAGTTGCTAATGTAATTGAATGCGACATGAAAATGAAATAGCGGCAGGCCACATCGCTCGGAGGACGGACAGTCGCTAGACGAATGTAGTCATCCAGAGGTACCAGAGGGAAATCGCCCCAGCAATGGACAGAGAAAAGTGGGACACACTTAGGGAGACGCTCCTCCGAAAGTGAGTAAAAACGGCTGATAACGATGATGATGATGACATGCATGTGTCACAGTGGATTAAAAGTATGCACGTACTCGTATAATTTGTTAATTCAATGTTCAATTAACCCTTTCAAAATGCACTTATTTTCTCTTTCACAATCACCTGTCACATCGGGTTAAAAATGTATTGATAAAATTTGTGTCATATTTAATAAACGGTTTTAATCAATAGTTAGCACTGTTGATATTTTTATATTCTGAATGAATTTACAAATATACATACGTTTAATTTATTAAGACCGTGTGCAAGATGGCAGTTGTAAAAGAGATAAATTTAATTGTTCTGATGTGACTTGCAAAACTGATATCGAGTAATGTTTTAGTACTGAATAAGGAGTTATTGGAATACCTCCGACAGTTATAAGAATACTAACAGACAGCCAAATTCACTATCGATATGGTTGGTATTCGAGTATTAATGTGATACTAGCTGTAACCGGCCAAAAATGGCGGTACTTTTACATGCCGGTTCCTAAATAAGTATTTATTTATTTATAGCCGACACCCATGAAATAATAATAACGACTTTTATCAAAATATTTGAACTTTTTGTATATATCCCGTGCCGGCAGTTAAAATTAATTTTGGCTTTGGGTGGTTGGGCGGAACATGAAATAGTTCGCGTCTTTGCTAAGTAATGTACTGTACTCAGCGATGGCAACTTCGCTATCCTTGCCGCCTTCGGGTTTGCTGGTGCGGGGTTCAAGCTCCATCTCCGGCCGTTTAATTTGTTTTTTTAGCCGTGAATTCAAAGGAAATTACGGATATTACACGAAGTTTCGGGGACAGATGGACAGACAAGGAAATTATTATGTTTAATTCTCTCAACTATCCGAAGTCATATTAACCAGGTTGCAGATTAACTAGATTGTAAAAATTACCAATTTTTAAATAACATTTTAATAAAGTATTATTTATTTTTATTAAACATATCTATAGATTAGTGATATTTACATTATAACAATTTAAAAACATTTTACGGCACTTTGGGGAATAAAATGTTACACAAAACACTTTTAATGGTTGAGAAATTAGAAAGTAAAATTAAAAGTTGTATTATAAATTACCAAGTTATACGAGACACCAAATTACCGCACATTTATGAGTTCCGAGGTTGAAGAAGTCTATTTAACAATTTAAGGCCCGCTGTACCAGTGGTGTGTAGTGAGAACATCGAAGCCATTACATTTAAACATATAGATGGCTCCTACGTATAATATCGTAACCCACAAATCGACGATTTTGAGTTTTTTGTGTACACACATGTGTATTTAATTATATATTTAATTCCAAGAAAGAAAAAAAAATATTTTGCAATATATAACGTTTTTTTATTATAATTTTTTTTTTCTTGGAATTAAATATATAATTAAATACCTATGAAATACACAGTAAACTCAAAATCGTCGATTTGTGGGTTACGGTTGTAGGTTACGATATTATACGTAGGAGCCGTCGATATATTTTTTATAAATATCTCGTAATATTCCTATCATAATTATTATCATATTCAGGTTTTAATGTTATAATTTCTGTCACAAAAATATTTTATTTCAATGTTTTTTCAAAATATATGTTAACGTAAAAGTCACGCCCACTACCTGCGCTCCACACATGCAATTTAAATAGGCCGACGAAATGTCGTTTTCGCCCTATTTTGTAAATAACAAGATTGTCACATTGGTGATTAACTACCACAATACTCAAAAATAGACAGGACCTAAATATGTTATCAGGCTTTATGCCCGTATACTTAATTTACATTTACGACTTTTGCAATTGTAGTAGTAGTAGTAGTAGTAGTAGTAATAGTAGTAGTAGTAGTAGTAGTAGTAGTAGTAGTAGTAGTAGTAGTAGTAGTAGTAGTAGTAGTAGTAGTAGTAGTAGTAGTAGTAGTAGTAGTAGTAGTAGTAGTCGTAGTAGTAGTAGTAGTCGTAGTAGTAGTAGTAGTAGTAGTAGTAGTAGTAGTAGTAGTAGTAGTAGTAGTAGTAGTAGTAGTAGTCGTAGTAGTAGTAGTAGTCGTAGTAGTAGTAGTAGTAGTAGTAGTAGTAGTAGTAGTAGTAGTAGCAGTAGTAGTAGCAGTAGTAGTAGTAGTAGTAGTAGTAGTAGTAGTCGTGAATCTACATGGTCTAATTAGGGTGGTATGTTGAGTTAGAGATTCATAAATACATGTCATTTAAAACCCAAGACAGGAAGCAGAAATTGCATCCTGCGTCTATACTAGCCGTAAACCAGTACATAATAATAATTAATAATTACCCTTACGTGACCGTGCAATATGAGCCGCGCGATAATTGTGTGTCTCTAATTCTCTAAGACTCTAATTACCTAAAGTTGTCGTTCCAGCAAGTTACAGACAGACAGCGAAATTATTTTATTTAGAATATAAACTGTGGTGGAATTACACTTTTCAACGCCCAACAGTTGTGCAGTAATGGCGCATAAATCATTTTAAATGAAAAAAAGTACATCAATATTTTGTTACACTTACATGGATTGTAATGTCGGATCTCCACGATGTCTAGATGTTCTTAAAAAATACCTGTTTATTTGATATCAAGGCGATATTTATATCATTATGCAAATCAATGAATATTAGTACTTATTTTATGAATATTACATATTACATAAAATAAGTACTAATATTTTTTTTAAAGTTAGTTAAATTATAAATTAGTTTTTTTCAGATACATCTAATAATTTCTTCATCCAAAGAGTTCAAATATTAAATTAAAGCCAATATTTTCGTCACAATGGATAGAAATATTCACATTTAATAGATGTCTTGACATTTCACTATTTTTAAGTTTTGCGTGAAAAAGGTTCTTACTGCATTATTAATTTCTTCTGTGCACATTAACATTATATACCGGATATTATTAACCTAACCTAACCTAAGCTTTGAGCAATGTATGCATTCGTGGACAAAATATAGTTTCACCGATACTGCGCAGTGAATCTGTAAATTCATTGACTGACATGTTTTCACTGCCCGACCGGGTAAAATATATTTACTCACTAGAAATACAAATTCACTGTAACATAGACATTAATTATAACAAAATCAAAAAATCAGTTAAGGGAGATGAATAACAAATTTAAAAGGTTTGTATTTGCAAAAAGATGATGGTTATTTATATTTAATTTTTCAGTTGGATAAATTTAAAAAAAATTAATTGCTTATTTATCCAACTGTAGCTCTTTGTTATATGAATGTAAAATTTACAAGCCCTTATTAATATCAAAAGAATGGTTTGCTTCCAAAAGATGATTGGAAAATTTAGAATAGTAATTGCTGTTTACTTCTATACATCGTTTATTTGTTTTTTGATTTTGTTAATGCCTACACTTAAATTTTTAATTTTTAATGATACGTTGTATCCTGATAATGGACCATTGGCCCCGAAACATGTTGATAATTCAACAAACAGTGTGTTTTACAAAGTGTTTTCTTATTAATTATATAAATAATGTTCCCACAAAGTCATTTTGCAGTTATTAAAGAAGTTAAAATATTTTATATTATATTATCGGAGGCGCTGAATTGTGTTCCTGCACAATACACCTTCCAGGCATGGACAATGCAGCGTGGGCATTTCAAGTATCAGTTCTCGCGAACGAAAAGTCACCCACAGTCGCCTGTCCATACCGGCGTTGCGTGGACGCGTCTCTTCAAGGCTCTCGCGGTAAACTTAACAAGTTTGCGATATTCCTTTTATCGATTCTTACCTGAATAAATAACTATAACATTTCCAATAAGTGAGCGTCGTGGTCGGCTATTCAGCCACGAAGAATATTGCAAAACGTAAATGATAATACCGAAAGGGTGAAACAGTGCAACAATTCAGTTTGTTTAGAAAGTGTCAATTTGTTAAGTGATATTACTAACGCACATCGTGCATTGTATTAGTTACATATTGATCGTATACAATATAAAATTGAAATCTTATACAAGTCTTTATCAAAGTATACGTCGCGGGTAGATTTACGATACAATTGTGAAAGTGTAGTAGTGAAATCATCATCCAATACTCAGTTTTTAAATCAAATATATCGTGTTACGCCGCGAAATTGTTGAGCAAGCGACAAGGTAGCATTCCAGCCGAAGTCATTGTTTGTCGCACAAATGTTCGCCTACATGTGAGTTAAAACCATGTGAAAGAGTTCATAATATATTTACATACTTATCCACATACGATTTTAAAGTAAACTTCCCACACTGGGCCGTACCCGACGCGGTACTGACCCCCTCAATGAAATAATTAACATATCACACTACATGTCTACCTACATTGTTTTTTTATTTAGTTTAAAACTGGTTTCACTTTTTAACCTATTTACCATAATGCAAATTAAATGGGAAGTATTTTGGAGTGAGGTCATGTTACAAAACAGCCCACATGTAAAATAGAAACGCTGTAGAAACAATAAACTATTATGTCATGTTCGATATAAATTTTAATACACTCTACATGTAATATAAGTTCGAAATATTAATTGTACAAACAATAGTAGTCCAGTAAGCATAATACTGACTTCCGTAACAGGGGTACTGGGTTTGAATCCTGGTGAGGTCACAACACATCTAAGAGTTTATTTCAAATCTGCGTGTTTTTATGTGTTTCACTACAGGCCTCGTGGTCAAAAATTAAAATTAAATATTATCTACTAAAATATAGCGTTTCTACACGGGTGTTTATACAAACTAGAAACAAAATGAAATTATTTGTTTTTAGATACTGTAAATAATTCATAATTTGATCGTGGACAGTTTGCACGGCCAGCAGAACATTTGCTGATGAACTAATTCCAAGGTTCTGCTGACTATTTAATTTCATAATTTATATATTTAAATAATACCCACAGTTGCGGGGAATAGGAATACGACAGAATATGAATTTAAACAATCCTAAAGTGAAAACAACCCTTAAGTGCAAAAGAGAAAACCCGGGCCAAGCTTTCGAAAACCATTATTTTAATTGGGTGGTCAAGCCATGCAGCTTATGATTATAATATTTTAAAATTACACATTTGTTTATAGATATTTATGAAGAATGTTATTTATTTTTTCTGAATAAATTAAATTATAAAAATTTTAATTTATAGAAATAAACTTTGTTTACACCA
The DNA here is from genome assembly GCA_016648135.1 of Agrypnia vestita. Lineage (NCBI taxonomy): Eukaryota > Metazoa > Arthropoda > Insecta > Trichoptera > Phryganeidae > Agrypnia > Agrypnia vestita. The sequence goes on from JADDOH010012293.1 coordinate 89,989, forward strand.
CTTTTTTATTGAAAAAAATCAACATGTTTCAAAGCCAATGACAACAAATAAATTTCCTGATGAAGGGGCCATTGGCTTTGAAACATGTTGATTTTTTTCAATAAAAAAGTGGTGTAAACAAAGTTTATTTCTATAAATTATAATGTCACCACAAAATAATTTTGCTTTTGTTTTTGAAGAATAAATTATAAAAAATGTAAAAAAATTAAATTGACAACTATGTGACTAGGAGTAAACCAAATGAGCATGTGATTCTAAAAAGTTATATAATAGGGATAATGCAGGGACATAACTCATGCATTGCTCTTAGGTACCACTAACTGCAAAAAAAAATTCAATTGGAAATGAATATAAGCATATATTATACGTTATAATAAAGAGAATAAAAATGGTTGAGAAGAGGTTTACAATTATAAAAATGTGTACTGCTTTTTTCTTCTAATGTAGGTACAAATCTGATTAATTTCTCTTCATGGTCATGGAGGTTCATTTCAAATGGTATTAAATTACATTATATTATAAACTAGCTGTGCCCGCGCGGCTTTGCACGCGTCGATTTTTAGTACACCGTTTGGATTGTCATAGAACTTTCGCGAACCTTCTAGAACATTCTCCTTTCAGAACTTTCAAGAAATTTATGGAATGTACAGGAACCTTCTAGAGACACCGACACATTCCGCCACTCAGTTTAGAACCTTATAGAACTTTCGGGAATTTTCTAGAACCTTCTCCTTCCAGAACTTTCCGGTTTTTCCGGAACCTTCTAGACTCACCGACACAGTCGGCGCGCCTATTTTGAAACAATCCGAAGCATTTGCGGCCTTCCCATAACAAAACAATGCGCTAAAAATCACATTTTCGTCACCCATTCCCACCCACGCACAGCCACACCCACCAAACTCGCATATTTTTGATGTGACACCGAGGGCTATCCACCACCATAACCACCGGTGGGTGGTTGTGGCTGGTTGTAGAGAAAACTTGGCGGGTAGGGAAACACGGGTTTCTTTATATATATTGATTTAATATGATTTTGTACTATTATTTTCTACTGTATTGTGCTATTACGTATTTTTGGTCATATATCACTACCATTATCCTCATAATTCGTGATAATTTGTTATTGTTTTGTGTTTATTTATAATTATTTATTTTATTGTTAAACGATTTCCATATTTGTTAATCCAAAGCACACATGGAAATCGTTTAATAATAAAAGAAATAGTGACAAAATCGGATTGACCAAACAATAATCACTAACGCCCTTTTGGCTCTCCACCCTCGATATGTTTTAGTTTATGCAAATCATAGATAAAAGATACAAAAAATGAATATGGGATTTTTGCAAAAGTTAGATTTTTGGTGGCTTGAACGGTAACTTAAATTTACAAACAAAATCTATTTTTGGGTTAGGTTAGGTTAGATTGGATTATGTTAGGTTAGGCTAATTAGGTTAGCTTAAATAAAATTATGTATTAATAATACAGTAGGATAGATTATGATATACGATAATAATGATATATTAGGTCCTTACATATGAAATTGGCGTTTAGTATGGGAGGAACATTAAGCCGATTTTTTTTATTATAATATATTTTTTTAATCAAAGTATGTACCATTGCTATCTATGCACTTTTGCCATCTCATAGGTAGTTCATCGATCCCTTTACTAAAAAAACCATTCGGACGAGAATCAATAAAATCTTTGAAGGCGGTTTGGACTGCCCCATCGGAGTTGAATTTTTTCCTTTGCAAGAAGTTATCCAAATTTCGAAAAAAATGGTAATCTGTTGGGGCAAGGTCCGGAGAGTACGGTGGATGTCTTAGACATTCCAATTGAAGCTCCTCTAATTTGGTAGCCGTCTGTTGTGCAGTGTGTGGTCTAGCGTTATCATGAAGCAGCAGTGGCCTAGAGCGATTAACCAGCCTCGGTTGTTTAGCAGTTAGCTTTTCCATCATGGTTTGCAGTTGCTGACAATAGACATCTGCCGTAATCGTCTGGCCAGATTTAAGAAAGCTGTAGTGAACGACACCAGCACTAGTCCACCAAACGCTCACAAGTAACTTTTTTGGAGTCAATTTTCGCTTGGGGCATGGTTTGGCTGGTTCGGCAGGGTTCAGCCATTGCGATGAGCGCTTCCGATTATCGTACAGGATCCACTTTTCATCACAGGTAATGATTCGATTTAAAATCCCTTCATTATTGTGCCGGTTGAGTAATGCAACGCAGCAGTCACCGCGCGTTTGTTGATTTGCTTCACTCAATTCGTGAGGTACCCACCTTTCAAGCTTTTTCACCTTACCAATTTGCTTCAAGTAGATTAAAACAGTTTTATCACTAACACCGCAGCCTGCAGCTAACTCGGATGTGGTTTGCGATGGATCCGCTTCCATAATAGCCTTCAATTCTTCATTATCAACTTTGGTCTCCGACCGTCCACGTGGCTTGTTCTGCAGGTCGAAATTTCCAGAACGAAAACGTTGGAACCAAAAACGCACTGTTTTTTCTTTTGCGGCACCGTCGCCATACACATCATTAATCCTTCGAGCCGTTTCTGCAGCACTGGTGCCACGGTGGAACTCGTACTCGGAAATAACGCGATATTTCAAGTTTTTCATTTTGTAAACTGAGTGACGCAAAGAAAAAAACAATTGAGGAAAAAACAAATGAATTATAATTTTCAAAACACAAATACATCAGTAAATAGCTGTATAAATTTGGATTTGGAATTCTTAACCAAAGAGAAGATATTTGAGATAAAATTTGCCAGTACGGCAAAACGCCAATTTCATATGT